>CM029390.1:3285984-3543484 GCA_017165825.1 Hepsetus odoe | reverse complement strand
TACACAATCAAGCAGCCCCTTTTTTGTGATGTCATACGTTTACTTCTAAACAGCTGCACAGCAGCGACATGAACCTTCATAACGTCTGAATTCACGTTTATAAAGCAGTTCATGGAGACTGCGGTCAAACCCACAGCAGAAAGTGTGGATTCTCGTTGGAATAAACTTTATTAAAGTCTCATTAGAGGCTTGTGCAGGTGTTTATACAGTACTGTGCAAAGGTTTTAGGCAGGTGTGAAAAAATGCTGCAAACAAAGAACGCTTTCAGAAATATAAATAATGATTGTTTATGTTGATCAATTTACAAAATGCAAAGTGAGCGAACAAAAGAAAAATCTAAATCAAATCAATATTTGGTGTTTCTACCTTTTGCCTTCAAACCAGCATCAGTTCTTCTAGGTACACTTGCACAAAGTCAGGGATTCTGTAGGATTATAGTCGGTGTCTGATCAACCAGTTTTACCAAACAGGTGCTGATGATCATCAACGTCACACGGAGGTTGAAACACAGTCATGTTTGGAACGACCGACCAGCCGAGTTCCTTCAAAAACTGTGTGCAAGCGTACCTAGAAGAATTGATGCTGTTTTGAAGGCAAAGGGTGGTCACACCAAATATTGATGTGATTTAGATTCTCTTTTGTTCATTCACTGCATTTTGTTGATTGATGAAAATAAATGATCAACACTTCCATTTCTGAAAGCGTTCTTTGTTCACAGCATTTTTCACACCTGCCCAAATCTTTTGCACAGCACTGTAGATACAGACAGGACAGATTAGGACAACTCCGTCCATTCTAGCTACAAGGGTGAAGTTCTATGATTTTGGAGAAAAAGTGTGATGAAGTAAGATGTGGCGCTGTCAGAAGCTCATAATTCCCAAAAAAAGTAATGAAAAATTTAAGAAGGTTAGCTCTGATTGGCTGTTTTGAAGACTGTATCTGAACCATAGCAGTTGCTCTGCAGGACGTCCCTTCCTTCTGTGTGACTCTGCCGTTGTGCCTCCAGGCTGGTCATCACAGGTCCGGTCAGTCATTATTTCTACCAGCTGCTGGAGGTACTGTTCCCGGCCACGGCGCCCTACTGCATGCTGAAGCGCCTCCTGCTGGAGCGGCTGATCATCGCCCCGGCCTTCCTCATGCTCTTCTTCGTGGTGATGAACGTCCTCGAGGTACATCCTGAAACCACTGGGGCCTGGGAGACAGGAAAGCCCCAATTTCAAAGTAAAGGGAAAGTGAAGTGAAAGTCTTTGGCATTCTGAGCACACATTTCAGCCAATCGCGTTCCTTGGTTGCTGTCTGCAGTGAGAGGCGTGGCTGAGATGGGTGGCGATAATGGAACGTGAGAAACTTCACACCTCCATACCGGAGACGTTTTACACTGTTTGCAGGTTTAAGCTGACTGTCTGTCTATCTGTCTGTCTCTCTCTCTCTCTCTCTCTCTCTCAATCTCTGTCTGTGTCTCTCTCTGTCTCTGTCTGTCTGTCTCTCTCTGTCTGTCTGTCTGTCTGTCTCTCTCTCTATCACAAAATTGGGAAAGATCTGAGTGTAAACTCCTCGTGCCAGTTCTAATCTAAAGTGACACGGTTTGGCTGATCAACCACGTCTAGACGTATAAAAAGATCAAGGGCAACTGGTGGTCGTTTGATCTTCACCATCATGCGACTAACATTCCCACCGTCTGTGATCCCTGCAGGGTAAGACCCTTGCAGACCTTCAGGACAAAGTCAGAACGCGCTACTGGACTGCACTCCAGATGAACTGGAAGGTCTGGACACCGTTTCAGTTCATCAACATCAACTTCGTTCCCGTGCAGGTAAGCTTAACGACCAAGGAGATGAGCGTTAATGTGTCCCTCTTTTTAAACGAAAGCCCTCATTTTTTCTTTTGTCTTTTCAGTTCCGGGTGCTGTTCGCCAACCTCATTGCTCTGTTCTGGTACGCCTACCTCGCCGCTGTCAGGAAGTGAAACAAGTCCAAGGTTTAGGGAACATCCGTTGCTCCCACCGAAGCCAGTTTGTGCCTTTAAAGACTGTGTACTAAGACAGGTACACGGGAACCACTGCCTTCTAATGTCCACTTTTTCTACGGTCACACGTGCTGGACGGTAGTTACCACCTTGCTTTGGTCCAGAAATGTGCTTCCTGTCATGATTTTGGTTAATGACTGTAACACTGGGTCCAATAACGGTCGCTAAGGCTAATTCTCTGTGCCACACTCGTTCTGATGATGTCCGTCATCTCAGCAGATAGGAAGATACTAATGTGTCTGTTTTAATAAAAAACGATCAATAATTTATTTGAGTCATTAAACGGTCTTGACAAAATATTGAGCGAATGGGATTTCTTTACAGCAGCTGTGAAGGGAACCCAATGTCCCCCTGCACATTCGGTTCCGTGATGGTTTGGTAATAATTCTGAGCTAAATCGGTTTCCTCCCGGTCTTCTCTGTGTGTCCCTCCACCAGGGTTTGGTTTCTCCAAACTCCAAGACAACGTCCCAGGCACGCAGCAGCATCGTTGCAAAGTTAGTCTAGTTTTTAGGGACGAGGCCCAAGGATTGGAAGGTTGTGGGCTCGAATCCCAGAACAGTAGGTCAGCCTGAGATACCCTTGAGCAAGGTACTGTCCCTATCACTGCTCCCGGGGCACTTTAAATAGCTAATCCCTGCTGGATGGTGTGCGGGGGTTAACAGCAGGTGTTGAATTTCATTGTGATTCACCACATGCTGCATTTCACAATGACAGATATAGTCACTTTCACTTTCCCCACCAGTTAAAGAAGGGAAAGCTGCTGGACTGGGATCCACCAGGTTCGCAGTCTGCTTGTCTTATCCTAAATAGACAGTTTGGAAGACCTGCTGTTTTACCAGCTGAACTCTTAAGAAATGAACCCTAAAAGAAGTGTCGAGCATTGCGTCACCTTCACGCTTCTCTGAGATATTCGTGCTCTGACGACATCAGTCCCCCTTAATGGCTCGTAATAAACTGTAAAGGACTCCATCATCTTTGTGTAAAGTAGGAAACTTTATTTTTCAAAACATTTCATTTATACACAACATATAAAATCCAAACATCACTATCAGCGACTGCTTATTAAATATTTAAATAATACAAATTATTAGTTATTAATAATTTAAAACACTTCATGCCTTCATATTTGTACCAGACAAGATACTTGGGCCGGGTTTTGAAGGTGGAAAAAGCTCCGAATGGGTGATGAAAACGGTTTGGCTCTATCATCTCCATCAAAAATTGTTAAAAAGAAAAAAATACTGTAAAAAAAAAATGTAAAATGTTCAGCAACACACAGGGAATCGAGCCTGGCGGGAGCTCGGGGTCGGGGAATCGTACGACCAGGTGACAGTAGCCAGTCTGTAATCGAGCGATCTGAATCCACCCATGGTTACCATGGTTACAGAACTCCTTTTTATATTTCCTGAATAAAACATCGTACACTATTTTAAGCAGCTCCCGCTGAAAGAGAAGCCGAAGGATTACACGTTGGAATATGAAAGATGTAGCATTTTTATTTTTCGTGGTGGAAGAGGAAAGCGTGTGAACCTGTATTTTTAATGCGTTTGAACAGGATTGAAGGGTCACGCGAGTGAAGAAGGGCGGACGGGGCATAGTGATGGAATGGACCCCAGGAGGGGGCGTGTCCCTCAGCTGCCCCGCAGGCGGAGGGTCTGGTGGATGGTGCTGCTGTTGGTGACGCCGTAGTCCTTCATCTGGCGGCCCCCGTAGATCGACCGCTGCTGGTCCACGGGCGTCCGATCCCTGCTGTAGATCTTCTGCTGCAGGTCGGCCACCGTCTCCTCCTCCGACACGGTCGTAGGTGTTCGTCTGGCCCTTCTCGTTCTTCACGAACACCTGCGGACTCGAGAGCACCAGCAGGCTGACGCTGGAGCCTGACCGCGGGTTGTACTTACTCGCGGCGAGAGTTCTGGAAATGCGTCGGGGTGGCGTGCCGCCAGTTGTTGGCGACAGACGCCGCGCTGATGCGACCACGTTAAAGAGGCCTCGCGCCGTCGTCGCCTCAGCTTCGCTCACCCGTGGCGCCCACCGCGCCTGGCGCACCTCAGCAGCTCACGGTCACAAACTACAGTCAGATCCATCACCTCCAGAGCGTGAGAGGCGGGTCCTGTGGAGAGGAGGCGGGGCGTCGGTCTGACCGAGCACACTTTCTCATACAACCGCGATTAAATCCAATAATCAGATTAGATAATAAAGTCCCTTCTCTATCTCATCATATTACTGATAAGGGTAATAATGATCATTTATATTATTATATATTGGTAACTTCCTTAATATACTTAACATATTTTATACAACTGTATTACATTTGGTATAAAATGTCTCCATGAGAATCATTTCTGATGTAGTTCATTACATTTTTATAAGGTTTGTAGTTGGGTGAAAGTTTTTGTCATGAAACGTGTAAAAAATCAATTACAAAGCGAGAAAATATACTTAACATCAATGAAAAATAACCATCGCATGTATCTTTTAAACAATATTTTCTGCATATTTTTATATATTTTATTTATAGTTTATGCGTGTGTGTGTGTGGTTTTTTTTCATGAATAAACGAGTCCTCTGGTTTGTTGTAATAAATTGATTGTGCAGCTCACAGCGCCCCCTGCTGTACATTAAAGTATCAAACTTTCAAAGCTGGAATAAGACAGAGAGTCGGATGTTACGTTTCGCTCAAGAGCGCAAACTTTGTCGACGCTCCTAAACGCAGGTCAATAACAGGAGCGAATTTCGAGTCTTAATTAAAAGAAAAAGGAAAAAGACTTTCATTTACAAACTAATTCAACCACTAAATCACATCATCCTTCTCATGAACTCAACCCCAACAGACACTTCAGTTCAGACTGAAATCATCACAAATCCTGTTCTCCAAGGTCCTCTAAAACCACTGTTTCGGTTCAGAAGTCTCCTTTCACTTAGCTTCATTTATCCTCAGTGTCTGTTTTAATGCCTTATTTATTCATTGTTGCTGATGCCGTGGACTGTTAGTTCCAGACTTTTATTTTATTTTATCTTCCTGTGAAGCCTGCTGTCTGGTCAATATACTTTAGAGATTTAAAAACAGAATCAAGTCTTTTAAAGGAATAAAAACACCTGAAGCGATGTTAGGCCTCAGTCGTGTACACTTTCAGCTGAACTTTAAAAGTGTCCACTCGGTTTAAGAGTGAAGGAGAAAAGATCAACCCAGAAAGTGAGTCTCACCTCTGGATGAGTGATGTCCTGTCGACATCTCACCCAGCCTTGTGTCTTTCTGTCTCTTGTCTCTGTCTCGAATAAAGCTGTTGTCTAATAACCGTCTCCAGAATCAACGGCCCTTATTAGAGGCATCTGCATGACCACGCCTACCGTTCATCTCAGCCAATGGGAGGTGCGTGTTCCCTCCCCTCGCGGCCAGATTTCGCTTTGCGTTCTGTCTGCAGTTTCGGTTATCTTTCTACCCACGGGCCGTGACGTCACCGCCGGAGGACAACAGAAGACATGATTGGACAGAGGATGGGACGCTGTCCATCAGTGGGCCAGCTCAGTGAAGAAGTCTGACCCTGAAAAACAGCAGAGTGTTGTTGTTGTTTTGGATCGAACGGTATGAGGACATTCCTCGCTACGTCAGAAATCTGGTGACGAAGAGGCAAGAGGAGTGACGTGTCGAAAAAAAAAAAAACACACACACCACTCCTTGATAAGAGGGTCTTAAACCAGCACCTTAAATAGACCAGAGAATTTATTGTGTATTACAATATAAACAACATGATGATTACAAAAGTCAGAACTCTGCATGTTTAGCATGGCAGATCGCTCCTCTCTCTTCGGAAGAGGGATGTTTCCTGTGGGGGAAAATAGAAGTGGTTGTTGTAAAGACAAGTTTAAGAGGTAATGAAGAACAGCTCAGTGAGAGAAAGATGAAATTAGCAGCCCGACAACATCACAATAAGATCGTTTCTTTATATATCTGTCTAGTGCTCCTCCCTGATTATGAACAGTTGGTGTTCATTTGAGGACAATGTCTTTGCTTATTCATACTATACACACTCAGAAGTCATTTAATTCCTATATAACCTGTTGGCTTGATTTGAGCTTTGATGCTGTTTCAAAGCAGAGCGGAGGAAAAGCAGTTTTATCATCTTCAGGGCATGTTTCTCTGTTTGAATCATTAATCATAATCTTACTTTATCTCATGTCTTCCATCACAGGTAAACTGCGGATGCTCCGCTTATTAAGCATGAATTAATTGGCTATAACCAACGAGTTGACCAATTACTTTTGATCACTCAGCACAAGCAGGTTTGGATTTATTATTTTGTTTGCTCTGTGGACTTTCTGTCCTTGCCGACTTCATCTACATCAAAGTGTCAACAACGTTCAGCAGTGTCCCCGGCAGAGAAGCCAGAGTAAACATCGGTGCCTTTGTCGGTTCCAGTATATAAACAGAACATTAATTTTTCAAAATAGCACCAACACTACTCTGGCCATGGCTGATCTGACATCTTCAAGCTTGACGCCTACATGTTAACATACTGGAGATCAGTGGCTGTTAAGATGGAGAGATCCGAATGACAGCAAAGAAAGAGGTGATTGTAGTTGCTATACAAAACAGGCGGACCTGGAGGTGTTGCAATGTCTTTTTGCCAACCTGATAAAACCTGTTCTGGCCTTCTCTCGGCGCTCTCTAGTGAAATAGGTCAATGTTTAAGGAACATCCGTTGCTCCCACTGAAGCCAGTTTGTGCCTTTAAAGACTGTGTACTAAGAGGCGAATTTACGGGAACGTGGGCGATAGTTGCCACCTTACTTTGAGTCCAGAAATGTGCTTCCTGTCGCGGTTAGCGCACAAATTTCAATTTACTTGATTAGCTAAAAGATAATTGTCTGTGCCACACTTGTATTTATGATGATGAGTAGTGCTGCACGGCATGATGTCCATCATCTCAGCAGATGGGAAGATACTAATGTGTCCATTTTATTGAAAAACAATCAATAATTTACTTGAATCATTAAACGGTCTTGACAGAATTTTGAGCAAATGGGATTTCTTTACAGTGGCTGTGAAGGGTCGGCATTGGTCTAGTGGTAGGGTACGTTCCTATGGTTTGAATCCCACCTCTGGCACCACTGGTTCCTTAAGCAAGACCCTTAACCCTGAGTTGCTCCAGGGGGACTGTCCCTGTATTCTGGACGTGGAAGTCCTTCTGGACAAGAGCATTTGCAAAATGCCCCAAATGTATGACACTGCTCCCCGGGCACTCTAAATGGCTGCTCCCTGCTGGACGGTGTGCAGGGGTGAACAGCTGGTTTTAAATTTAGTTGTGATTCACCGCGTGCTGCGTTTCACAATGACAGATATAGTCACTTTCACTTTCTCCAACAGTTAAAGAAGGGAAAACTGCTGGACTGGGATCCACCAGGTTCACAGTCTGTTTGTCTTCTCCAAAATGGTGAACACCACTGACGTTTGCGGCATTTAGCAGACGCTCTTATCCAGAGAAGCGCCTTCCAATTCCTGTTCGCAGGGACAGTCCTCCTGGTGCAACTCGTGGTTCAGAGGTCTTGCTCAGGGACAGTCGTGGTAATTACTTGAATGGGGATTCGAAGACCTGCATGGGACCTCCTGAGCCATAGCTCCACAGGCGCTACCACTGATTACCACTACATTGAAAGCCAATCTGATGGACGTTTGGAAGACCTGTTGTTTACCAGCGCGAACCCTTGAAATGACGGCGAAGAAAAGTGTTGAGTGTTGCGTCACCTTCAAGCTTTTCCGAGACATTCGTGCTCTAACACAATCAGTCCCCCTTAATGGCTCGTAATAAACTGTAAAGGACTCCATCGTCTTTGTGTAAAGTAGGAAACTTTATTTTTCAAAAAATTTCATTAATACACAATTAAACAACATATAAGATCAACACATCACTATCAGCGACTGCTTATTAAATATTTAAATAAAACAAATTATTAGTTATTAATAATTTAAAACACTTCATGCCTTCATATTTGTACCAGACAAGATGTGGGCCGGGTTTTGAAGGTGGAAAAAGCTCCGAATGGGTGATGAAAGCGGTGTGGCTCTGTCATCTCCATCAAAAATTGTTAAAAGAAAAAATACTACAAAAAATTTAAATGTTCAGCAACACACAGGGAATCGAGCCTGGCGGGAACTCGGGGTCGGGGAATCGTACGACCAGGTGACAGTAGCCAGTCTGTAGCCGAGCAATCGCTCACCGCCAGATTAACATGGTTACAGAACTCCTTTTTATATTTCCTGAATAAAACATCGTTTAAGCAGCTTCTGCTGAAAGAGAAGCCGAAGGATTACACGTTGGAATATGAAAGATGAAGCATTTTTATTTGTCGTGGTGGAAGAGGAAAGCGCGTGAACCTGTATTTTGTAACATTTAGTGCGTTTGAACAGGACTGAAGGGTCGCGCGAGTGAAGAAGGGCGGACGGGGCAGAGTGATGGAACGGACCCCGGGAGGGGGCGTGTCCCTCAGCCGCCCCGCACGCGGAGGGTCTGGTGGATGGTGCTGCCGTTGGTGACGCCGTAGTCCTTCAGGCGGTGGTTCGGCTCCATCTGGCGGCCCCATAGATCGACCGCTGCGCTGGTCCACGGCGTCGATCCTGTTGTAGATCTTCTGCTGCAGGTCGTACAGTCTCCTCCTCGGCGTCGTAGGTGCGTCTGGCCCTTCGTTCTTCCGCGAGCACCTGCGAGCTCAGAAGGGCACCCAGCAGGCTGGCGCTGGGGCCTGACCGCGGGTTGTACTTGCTCAGCGAAGCGAGTTCTCGTCGTCCAGGGTGACGTGCCGCCCATTGTTGGCCGACAGACGCACGCGCGACGCAGCCACGTCAAAGGCCTGCGCCGTTGCGCGCCTCAGCTCACTCACCGTGGCGCCCTCGCGCACACGCACCTCGCGGCTCTCACCGGACACAACCGCAGTCAGATGCATCCTCACACGTGGGGCGGGTCCTGTGGAAGGGAGGCGAGGCGTCAGTACGGCGAGCACACTCTCATACAACACGATTAAATCAATAATCGAATTAGATAATAAAAGTCCTTCTCTATCTAAATGCGCATGTTTCAGAAAAGTGTAATAGTGATCATTTTAGTATACCATTAATACATGATTTACAAAATAGACACATTTACACAACTGTACATAACTTTTGGTATAAAAATGCCTTCCATTAGAATCGTACCTGATGTAGTTCATTACATTTTTATAACGTTTGTAGTTGGGTGAGAAAAATAAATTACAAAGCGAGAAAATGTCCTTAATATCCATGAAAAATAAGCATATATCTTTTAAACAATATTTTCTCCATATTTTATATATTTGATTTATAGTTCATATATGTATTGTATGTGTGTTTGTTTTCATGTGAATAAACGGAATCCCCTGGGTTTGTTGTAATAAATTGATTGTGCAGCTCACAGCGCCCCCTGCTGTACATTAAAGTATCAAACTTTCAAAGCTGGAACTCAGACAGGAGACGGATGTTTTACGTTTCGCTCAGAGCGCCAAACTTTGTCGACGCTCCCTAAACGCAGGTCAATAACAGGAGCAATTTCGAGTCTTAATTAAAGAAAAGGAAAAGACTTTCATTTACAAACTAATTCAACCACTAAATCACATCATCCTTCTCATAAACTCAACCCCAACAGACACTTCAGTTCAGACTGAAATCATCACAAATCCTGTTCTCCAGAGTCCTCTTTAAAACCACTGTTTCCAGTTCGGTCTCCTTTCACTGCTTCATTTATCCCTCAGTGTCTGTTTTAATGCCTTATTTATTCATTTATTTGCTGATGCCATGGACTGTAGTTTCAGACTTTTTATTTTATTTATCTTCCTGTGAAGCCTGCTGTCTGGTCAATATACTTTAGAGATTTAAAAACATAATCAAGTCTTTTAAAGGAATAAAAACACCTGAAGGCAGTGTTGACCTCTGTCATTAATACACTCAGCCTGAACTTTAAAGGAGTGTCCCTCGGTTTAAGAGTGAAGGAGAAAAGAGATCAACCCGAGAAAGTGAGTCTCACCTCTGGATGAGTGATGTCCTGTGTGTCTCTGTGTCTTTCTGTCTCTTGTCTCTGTCTCGAATAAAGCTGTTGTCCACAATAACCGTCTCTCAGAATCAACGGCCCTTAGTAGACACATCTGCATGACCATACCGATCATCTCAGCCAATGGGAGGCGAGTGTTCCCTCCCCTCGCGGCCAAATTTCGCTTTGCGTTCTGTCTGCACAGTTTCGGTTTCCTTTCTACCCACGGGCCGTGACGTCACCGCCGGAGGACAACAGAAGACATGATTGGACAGAGGACCCTCAAATACAGAACAAATTCCCTTTAACACACGATCTGCACAGAAATGAAATAAAACTCTCCACTTTCATATCCGGTCATCTAATCATCAGACTGTCTGTACTTTTATTACCAGAGTTTTGTTTTCTTTCTGCACTGAAAATGGACAGTTTTGACATTCTAAAGAAGTTTGTATCCAGAGCGTCTTCCGTTTCCTATATATTTCCTATATTTGTGGTGAAGGGAGTTAATGTTGAGACGTCTTTGCTCATAATTCAATATCCATGCCTTTACATTTCCATCATTTAGTAGATACTCTCTCTGGAAGTGACTTTTCATTCTCCCGGAACAAGTTTGAGGTTCAGGGTTTTGCTCCAGAAACCCAGTGATGGTAGTTTAGAGGCAGGATTTGAACTTTCACGACCCTCTCAGGAGGTCCTCAGTGGGTATGACCAACACCCTACGGATCAATTACTCAGCAATAAAAACACTGGAGCTTTGGACCGGACTCGGTCAAAGCTCAGAGTTTCGCTTTCCATCAGGTGCAGAAAGGAAACGGAAAGGATAACTTTCAGATGGAAAAAAATGGAAAAAATGATCCGGTGAGGGGGAATTCCAGGGCACTGCACAATCCTGAGGGAGAGCAGGTCATTTTCTGGAATGCAGGTCTGATGTTTTTGATATCTTCATTGCAGGAATAAGCTGCAGGTTTGAGTGAGTGATGGGACGCTGTCCATCAGTGGGCCAGCTCAGTGAAGAAGGTCTGACCCTGAAAAACAGCAGGGTGTTGTTGTTGTTTTGGATCGAACCGATGCGAGGACATTCCTGCGCTTCGTCAGAAATCTGGTGACGAAGAGGCAAGAGAAGTGACGTGTCGAAAAAAAACACACACACACTTAACACTCCTTGATAAGAGGGTCATAAACCAGCAGCTTAAATAGACCAGAGAATTTATTGTGCTTTATTACAAACAAACAACGTGATAGTTACAAAGTCAGAACTCTGCATGTTTCAGCATGGCAGATCGTTCCTCTCTCTTCGGAAGAGATATGTTTTTTCTAGGAGATCATTTGTTCCTTCTGTCTAGTGCTCCTCCCCTGATTATGAACACCTGGTGCTCATTTGAGGACTATGATTTTCACTTGTTCCTTACTATACACACTCCAGAAGTCATTCAATTCCTATGTAACCTAGCGGCTTGGATTGGGCTTTGATGCTGTTCCAAAGCAGAAGCGGAGGAAAAGACGAACATCATCTTCAATGCATGTTTTTCTGTTTGAATCAACCCAATGTGATCTTCAACATCTCCGCCATCTTCATCACAGGTAAACTGAGGATGCACCTCTTATTAAGCATGATTTACTTGGCTATAACCAACAAGCTGACCAATTACTTTTGATCACTTAGCAGAATCAGGTTACTGATTTGTTTGCTTTGTGGACTTTCTGTCCCCCGCCGATTTCATCTACATCAAAGTGGCTACAACAAACAGCAGTGTCCCCGGCAGGGAGGCTGGAGTGAACATCGGTGCCTTTGTTGGTTCCAGTATATGAACATATGATTACTCTTTCAAACTAGCACCAGCACTATCCACAGCTGTGGCTTATCTGACAGCTTCAAGCTTGACGCCTGCATGTTAACATCCTGGAGATCAGTGGCTGTTAAGATGGAGAGATCCGAATGACAGCAAAGAAAAGAGGTGATTGTGGACATTGCTATACAAAAACAGACGGACCTGGAAGTGTTGCAATGTCGTTTTCGCCAACCTGATCATCCTGTTCTGTTTTTCTTCGCAGCTGTCAGGGAAATTGAGCTTGAGTCCAAGGTTTAGAGGTCAACAGAGCCAGTTTGTACCTTTAAAGACTGTGTACTAAGACAGGCACACGGGAACCACTACCTTCTAATTTTTCCACTGTCACACGTGCTGGACGGTAGTTACCACCTTACTTTGGTCCAGAAATGTGCTTCCTATCGTGATTTTGGTTAATGACTGTAACGCTGGGTCAATATGGTCACTAAGGCTAATTCTCTATGCCACACTTGTTCCTGATGAGTAGTGCTTTCTGCACAGCATGATTATCCATCATCTCAGCAGATGGGAAGATATAATGTGTCCATTTTATTAAAAAACGATCAATAATTTATTTGAATCATTAAACAATCTTGACAAGATTTTGAGCAAATGGGATTTCTTTACAGCGGCTGTGAAGGGTCAGCAGTGGTCTGGTGGAAGGGTACTTTCCTATGGTTCAAATCGCACCTCTGGTACTACCACCACTGGTTCCTTGAGCAAGAACCTTAACCCTGAGTTGCTCCAGGGGGACTGTCCCTGTATTCTTGGCGTGGAAATCGCTCTGGATAACAGCGTCTGCTAAATGCCCCAAATGTAAATGTAAATGAAGAGAACCCAATGTCCCCCTGCATATTCACTTCGTTGATGGTTGAAGTAATAATCCTGAGCTAGGTTTTCTTCCCGGTTCTATCTGTGTCCCTCCACCAGGGTTTGGTTTCTCCAAACTTCAAAACAACATCCCAGGCAAACAGCAGCACTGGGGCAGAGTTCGTCTAGTGTTTAGGGATGAGGCTCTAGGATTGGAAGGTTGTGGGTTCGAACCCCAGACCAGTAGGTCACCATGAGGTACCCTTGAGCAAGGTACCGTCCCTATCACCGCTCCCTAGGTACTTTAAATAGCTGCTCCTAACTTTGGATGATTGTGTGTGGGTGAACAGCAGGTGTTGAATTTCATTAAGATTCACCACATGCTGCATTTCATAATGACATATATAGTCACTTTCACTTCCTCTATCAGTTAAAGAAGGGAAAGCTGCTGGACTGGGATCCACCAGGTTCAGTCTGCTTGTCTTATCCTAAATAGTGAACATCAGCAACATTTAAAGCCAATCTGATGGACAGTTTGGAAGACCTGCTGTTTTGCCAGCTGAACCCTTCAGAAATGAACCCTAGAAGTGTTGAGCGTTGCATCACCTTCACGCTTTTCCGAGATATTCGTGCTGTATTGCAATCAGTCCCCCTTAATGGCTCGTAATAAACTGTAAAGGACTCCATCGTCTTTGTGTAAAAGTGAAACTGTTTTCAAAACATTTCATTAATACACAATTAAACAACATATAACATCAATACATCACTATCAGCGACTGCTTATTAAATATTTAAATAATACAAATTATTAGTTTTTAATAATTTAAAACACTTCATGCCTTCATATTTGAACTTGGAGAATACTTGGGCAGGTTTGAAAATGGAAAAAGCTCCGAATGGGTGATGAAAACGGTGTGGCTCTATCATCTCCATCAAAAATTGTTAAAAAGAAAAAAATACTGCTATAAAAAATTTTAATGTTCAGCAACACACAGGGAATCGAGCCTGGCGGGAGCTCGGGGTCGGGCAGTCGTACGACCAGATGACAGTAGCCAGTCTGTAGCGGCGATCTGACTCACCCACGTGATTACCATGGTTACAAGAACTCCTTTTTATATTTCCTGGGCAAAACATCATTTTCATTTTTAACCTTCTTTGGAGCAGAAAGAAGCCCCGAAAAGATTACACGTTGGAATATGAAAGATGAAGCATTTTTATTTTTCGTGGTGGAAGAGGAAAGCGCGTGAACCTGTATTTTGTAACATTTAATGCGTTTGAACAGGACTGAAGGGTCGCGCGAGTGAAGAAGGGCGGGCGGGCAGAGTATGGAGCGGACCCTGGGAGGCGTGTCTGTACCGCAGGCGGAGGGTCTGGTGGATGGTGCTGCCGTTGGTGACGCCGTAGTCCTTCAGGCGGTGGTTTGGCTCCATCTGGCGGCCCCCGTAGATCAACCGCTGCTGGTCCACGGGGCGTCGATCCCTGTTGTAGATCTTCTGCTGCAGGTCGGCCACAGTCTCCTCCTCCGAAACGTCGTAGGTGTTCGTCTGGCCCTTCTCGTTCTTCACGAACACCTGCGAGCTGGGAGCACCAGCAGGTGGCGCTGGAGCCTGACCGCGGGATTGTACTTGCTCAGCGGCCGGTTCTGCGTCGTCCAGGGTGGCGTGCAGCCATTGTTGGCGGCGACGCATCTGCGGCGCAGCCGCGTCAAAGCCTGCGCCGTCGCGCCTCAGCTGCGCTCACGTCGCGGCGCCTCGGCGCCGCGCGCACCTCGTGACTCTCACGGACACAAGCCACAGTCAGATCCATCCTCACACAGTGAGGCGGGTCCTGTGGAAGGCGAGGCGTCAGTACAGCCGAGCACACTTTCTCATACAACACGATTCGTCAATAATCAGATTAGATAATAAAAGTCCTTCTCTATCTCGTCGCATGTTTCAGAAAAGTGTAATAGTGATCATTTTTAGTATATACCGGTAACTACATAATTTACATAATGAACACATTTTACACAACTGTATAACTTTTGGTATAAAATGCCTTCATTAGAATCATTCCTGATGTAGTTCATTACATTTTTATAACGTTTGTAGTTATTTATAAAAATTATAAAAATAAATTATAAGCGAAAAGAAATGTCATAATATCATGAAAAATAAGCATATCTTTTAAACAATATTTTCTCCATATTTTTATATATTTGATTTATAGTTCATATATGTGTGTGTGTGTGTTTGTTTTTTTCATGAATAAACGAGTCCCCTGGTTTGTTGTAATAAATTGATTGTGCAGCTCACAGCGCCCCCTGCTGTACATTAAAGTAATCAGAAACTTTCAAAGCTGGAACTCAGACAGGAGACGGATGTTTTACGTTTCGCTCAGAGCGCCAAACTTTGTCGACGCTCCCTAAACGCAGGTCAATAACGGGAGCGAATTTCGAGTCTTAATTAAAAGAAAAAGGAAAAAGACTTTCATTTACAAACTAATTCAACCACTAAATCACATCATCCTTCTCATAAACTCAACCCCAACAGACACTTCAGTTCAGACTGAAATCATCACAAATCCTGTTCTCCAGAGTCCTCTTTAAAACCACTGTTTCCGGTTCGGTCTCCTTTCACTGCTTCATTTTATCCTCAGTGTCTGTTTTATTGCCTTATTTATTCATTTATTTGCTGATGCCGTGGGCTGTTGATTTCAGACTTTTATTTTATTTTATCTTCCTGCAAACCTGCTGTCTGGTCAATATACTTTAGAGATTTAAAAACAGAATCAAGTCTTTTAAAGGAATAAAAACACCTGAAGGCAGTGTTGACCTCAGTCGTGTACACTTTCAGCCTGAACTTTAAAAGTGTCCCTCGGTTTAAGAGTGAAGGAGAAAAGAGATCAACCCGAGAAAGTGAGTCTCACCTCTGGATGAGTGATGTCTGTGTGTCTCTGTGTCTTTCTGTCTCTCTGTCTCTGTCTCGAATAAAGCTGTTGTCCACAATAACCGTCTCTGCGAATCAACGGCCCTTAATAAAGGCATCTGCATGACCACGCCCACCGTTCATCTCAGCCAATGGGAGGCGAGTGTTCCCTCCCCTCGCGGCCAAATTTCGCTTTGCGTTCTGTCTGCACAGTTTCGGTTTCCTTTCTACCAACGGGCCGTGACGTCACCGCCGGAGTACAACAGAAGACATGATTGGACAGGACCTCAAATACAGAACAAATTCCCTTTAACACACGATCTGGACAGAAATGAAATAAAACTCTCCACTTTCATATCCGGTCATCTAATCATCAGGCTGTCTGTGCTTTTATTACCAGAGTTTTGTTTTCTTTCTGCATTGAAAATGGACAGTTTTGACATTCTAAAGAAATTTGTATCCAGAGCGACTTCCGTTTCCTATATATTTCCTATATTTCTGGTGAAGGGAGTTAACGTTGTGACATCTTTGTCCATAATCGAATATCCCTCCCTTTACATTTCCATCATTTAGTAGATACTCTTCTCAGCGACTTTTCTTCTCCCGGAACAAGTTTGGGTTCAAGGTTTGCTCAAGAGAAAGCAGTGATAGTAATTTTAGAGGTAGGATTTGAACCTGCGGCCTCTCGGTCCTGAGGCGGGTATGACCAACACCCCTACAGGGATCAATTACTCAGCAATAAAAACACTCTGGGCTTTGGACCGGACTCCGGTAAAAGCTCTGAGCTTCGCTTTCCATCAGGTGCAGAAAGGAAAGCGGAAGGATAACTCAGATGGGAAAAAAAGAAAAAAATGATCGGTAGGGGAATTCCAGGGCGCTGCACAATCCTGAGGGAGAGCAGGTAATTTTCTGTAATGCAGTTCTGATGTTTTTGGCATGTTTGCTGCTGGAATAAGCTGCAGGTTTGAGTGAGTGATGGGACGCTGTCCATCAGTGGGCCAGCTCTGTGAAGAAGTCTGACCCTGAAAAACAGCAGGGTGTTGTTGTTGTTTTGGATCGAACCGGTATGAGGACATTCCTCACTTTGTCAGAAATCTGGTGGCGAAGAGGCAAGAGGAGTGATGTTTGAAAAAAAACAAACACACACTTACCATCCTTGATAAGAGGGTCTAAAACCAGGCATAATCAGATTATACAAATTTGTGTGCTTTATTACAATAAACAACGTGATAGTTCCATATTCAGAACTCTGCATGTTTCAGCATGGCAGATCGATCCTCTCTCTTCGGAAGAGGGATGTTTCTTATGGGGAAAATAGAAGTGGTTGTTGTAAAGACAAGTTTAAGAGGTAATGAAGAACAGCTCAGTGAGAGAAAGATGAAATTAGCAGCCGACAACTTATCACAATAAGATCGTTTCTTCCTCCTGTCTAGTGCTCCTCCCCTGATTATGAACAGTTGGTAGAAATTTTGAGGACAATGTCTTTCACTTGTTCCTTACTATACACACTCAAGTGTTGACCTGTAACCTAGTGGCCGGTTGGAAAGCGATGCTGTTTCAAAAGCTAGGAAACGGAGAAAAAGCCGACCATCATCTTCAGGGCATGTTTCTCTGTTTGAATCAACGCAATGTGATCTTCAACATCTCCGCCATCTTCATCACAGGTAAACTGCGGATGCTCCGCTTATTAAGCATGAATTAATTGGCTATACCAACGAGTTGACCAATTACTTTTGATCATCTTTAAGCAGGTTTGGATTTACTTATTTGTTTGCTCTGGGGACTTTCTGTCCTTGCCGAATTCATCTAAATCTAACTGTCAACAAGCGGTGTCCCCGGCAGAGAGGCCGGAGTGAACATCGGTGCCTTTGTCAGTTCCAGTATATAAACAGAGAATAATTTTCAAGAAAATAGCACCAGCTACTCACAGCTGTGGCTGATCCCCAGCATCAAGCTGACCCTGCATGTTAACATCCTGGATATCAGTGGCTGTTAAGATGGAGAGATCGAATGACAGCAAAGAAAAAGAGGTGATTGTGGACATTGCTATACAAAAACAGACGGACCTGGAGGTGTTACAATGTCTTTTTCGCCAACCTGATCGCTCTGTTCTGGCACGCCCTCGTCACGCTCTCTGGAAGTGAAATGAGTCCAATGTTTAGGGAACATCCGTCGCTCCCACTGAAGCCAGTTTGTGCCTTTAAAGACTGTGTACTAATACGGGTACACGGGAACCACTGCCTTCTAATGTCGGCTTTTTCTACGGTCACACGTGCTGGATGGTAGTTGCCATCTTAATTTGGTCCAGAAATATGCTTCCTATCATGATTTTGGTTAATGAGTGTAACGCTGGGTCCAATAACGGTCGCTAAGGCTAATTCTCTGTGCCACACTTGTTCTGATGAGTAGTGCTGCACGGCATGATGTCCATCATCTCAGTAGATGGGAAGATACTAATGTGTCCATTTTAGTGAAAAACGATCAATAATTTATTTGAATCATTAAACGGTCTTGACAAAATTTTGAGCAAATGGGATTTCTTTACATCGGCTGTGAAGTGTCGGCATTGGTCTAGTGGTAGGGTACTTTCCTATGGTTTGAATCCCACCTCGGCACCACTGGTTCCTTAAGCAGACCCTTAACCCTGAGTTGCTCCAGGGGGACTGTCCCTGTATTCTGGACGTGGAAGTCCTCTGGACAAGAGCATTTGCAAAATGCCCCAAATGTATGACACTGCTCCCCGGGCACTCTAAATGGCTGCTCCCTGCTGGACGGTGTGCAGGGGTGAACAATAGTTTTAAATTGATTTGTGATTCACGTGCTGCGGTTCCACAAGCCAAACCAGATATAGTCCGCTGCTTTCTCCAACACAGTTAAAGAAGGGAAAACTGCTGGACTGGGATCCACCAGGTTCACAGTCTGTTTGTCTTCTCCAAAATGGTGAACACCACTGATGTTTACGTTTACGGCATTTGTAGGCGGCTCTTATCCGGCGACTTACATATCTAATTACAGGGACAGTCCCCTGGAGCAATTCAGGGTTAAGGGTCTTGCTCAGGGACCCGGTCGTGGTAGTGCTTGAGATGGGATTCGAACCTGGGACCTCCTGAGCCATAGGTCCATTGGCACGTACCCTACCACTAGACCGTTACACTGAAAGCCAATCTGATGGACAGTTTGGAAGACCTGTTGTTTTACCAGCTGAACCCTTGAGAAATGAACGCTTGAAGAAAAGTGTTGAGTGTTGCGTCACCTTCAATCTTTTCCGAGATATTCGTGCTCTAACACAATCAGTCCCCCTTAATGGCTCGTAATAAACTGTAAAGGACTCCATCGTCTTTGTGTAAAAGTAAGGCTTTATTTTCCAAAAATTTCATAAATACACAATTAAACAACATATAAGATCAAAACATCACTATCAGCGACTGCTTATTAAATATTTAAATAATACAAATTATTAGTTTATTAATAGTTTAAAGCACTATCTTACTATATTTATTTGAACAAGAATGCATGGGCAGGGTTTTGGGAAAGTGGAAAAAGCTCGAATGGGTGATGAAAGCAGTGTGGCTCTATCATCTCCATCAAAAATTGTTAAAAAGAAAAAAATACTGCTACAAAAAATTTACATGTTCAGCAACACACAGGGAATCGAGCCTGGCGGGAGCTTTCCGGAATTAAGGGTATCTGACCAGGTGACAGTAGCCAGTCTGTAGCCGAGCAATCTGACTCCACCCATAGTTAACATGGTTACAGAACTCCTTTTTATATTTCCTGAATAAAACATCGTTTAACGCTTCTGCTGAAAGAAGCCAGAAGGATTACGTTGGAATAAGAAAGATGAAGCATTTTTTTATTTATGCGTGGTAGGAAGAGAAAGCCCAGCGTAGACCTGTATTTTTACTTAACATTTGTCGTTTGAACAGGACTGAAGAATTCGCCTTGTAGTGAAGAAGAGCGGACGGGCAGAGTGATGGAAACGGACCCGGAGCGTCCCTCAGCCGCCCATGAGCGGAGGGGTCACAGTGGATGGTGCTGCCGTTGGTGGCCTTGCGTATCCGCTTCGAAGCGGTGGTCGGCGCTCCATCTGGCGGCCCCGTGGATCGGCCGCTGCTGGTCCTGGGTCCGATCCTGTTGTAGATCTTCTGCTGCAGGTCGGCCACAGTCTCCTCCTCCGACACGTCGTAGGTGTTCGTCTGGCCCTTCTCGTTCTTCACGAACACCTGCGAGCTCGGGAGCACCAGCAAGCTGATGCTGGAGCCTGACCGCAGGTGTACTTGCTCAGCCCAGAGTTCGTGCGTCCAGGGTGACGCTCCGCCCGTTGTTGGCCGACAGACGCACGCGCGATGCGGCCACGTCAAAAGCCTGCGCCGTCGCGCGCCTCAGCTCGCTCACCGTGGCGCCCTCGCGCACGCGCACCTCGCGGCTCTCGCCGGTCACAAGCTTCACAGTCAGATCCATCCTCAGCGTGGGGGGCGGGTCCTGTGGAGAGGAGGCGGGGCGTCAGTACAGCCGAGCACACTTTCTCATTCAACACGATTCGTCAATAATCAGATTAGATAATAAAAGTCCTCCTCTATCTCGTCGCATGTTTCAGAAAAGTGTAATAGTGATCATTTTTAGTATATACCGGTAACTACATAATTTACATAATGAACACATTTTACACAACTGTATAACTTTTGGTATAAAATGCCTTCATTAGAATCATTCCTGATGTAGTTCATTACATTTTTATAAGGTTTGTAGTTGGGTGAGAAAAATAAATTACAAAGCGAGAAAATGTCCTTAATATCCATGAAAAATAAGCATATATCTTTTAAACAATATTTTCTCCATATTTTTATATATTTGATTTATAGTTCATATATGTGTGTGTGTGTGTGTGTTTTTTTCATGAATAAACGCGTCCCCTGGTTGTTGTAATAAATTGATTGTACAGCTCACAGCTTTGCTGTACATTAAAGTATCAAACTTTCAAGCTGGAACTCAGACAGGAACGGATGTTTTACGTTTCGCTCAGAGAGCGCCAAACTTTGTCGACATCCCTAACAGGTCAATAACGGAGCAGATTTCGAGTCTTAATTGAAAAGGAAAAAGACTTTCATTTACAAACTGAATTCAACCACTAAATCACATCATCCTTCTCATGAACTCAACTAACAGACACTTCCAGTTCCAGACTGAAATCATCACAAATCCTGTTCTCCAGAGTCCTCTTTAAAACCACTGTTTCCGGTTCGGTCTCCTTTCACTGCTTCATTTATCCCTCAGTGTCTGTTTTAATGCCTTATTTATTCATTTATTTGCTGATGCCGTGGACTGTTAGTTCCAGACTTTTATTTTATTTTATCTTCCTGTGAAGCCTGCTGTCAGTCAATATGCTTTAGGATTTAAAGCAGAATCAGAAGTCTTTAAAGGAATAAAAGCACCTGAAAGGCAGTGTTGACCTCAGTCATGTACACTTTCAGCCTGAACTTTAAAGGTAATCTCGGTTTAAGAGTGAAGGAGAAAAGAGATCAACCCGAGAAAGTGAGTCTCACCTCTGGATGAGTGATGTCCTGTGTGTCTCTGTGTCTTTCTGTCTCTTGTCTCTGTCTCGAATAAAGCTGTCCACAATAACCGTCTCTCCAGAGATCAGCAGTGCTTAATAAAGCGTCTGCATGACCTTACCGTTCTTCTCAGCCAATGGGAGTGCGTGTTCCCTCCCCTCGCGGCCAGATTTCGCTTTGCGTTCTATCTGCACAGTTTCGTTTTCCTTTCTACCTACGGGCCGTGACGTCACCGCCGGAGGACAACAGAAGACATGATTGGACAGAGGACCCTCAAATACAGAACAAATTCCCTTTAACACACGATCTGGACAGAAATGAAATAAAACTCTCAACTTTCTTATCAGGTCATCCAAACATCAGGCTTTCTGATCACCGTTTTTTGCACACTGTTGTTTTACCGCTGTTTGTTTATTTATTTATTTATTTATGTGAAAATTTTTCTCAACAATGTTAAAAGCTGCTCATTAGACTGTTACTCTGGGCAGTCCAGCTGCAACCACCTACTGCTCCGTTGTACTGTTCAACAACACTGCTGCTCCCTGTCGGATGAATGTCCTGTCTGTTATCCTGTCCGTTGCTGTTCCCCATAACCTGTCTGTACTAGTCTGTACTTTGTCTGCACATGTCTTGTCTTGTGTTTTGTCATGTCATGTCTGATGTCGCCTTTTATGTTTCACCAGGGACCTGGAGAAACGTTATTTCGTTTCTTTATGTACTGTGTATATGCTGAAATGACAATAAAAAAACCTACTAGACTTGACTTTCTGTTTTGCTGGGAGATTTGTCTTCTGTCTGCACGAAAATGGACATTATTGACATTTATTTCCTTATCGAGCGTCTTCCGTTTCCTATATATTTCCTATATTTGCAGTGAAGAGAGTGCGTTATGATGTCTTTGCTCATAATTGAATATCCATGCCCACACACATTTCCATCTGTTTAGTAGATACTCTTCTCCAAGCGACTTTTGGTCTCTGAACAAGTTTAGGATTCAGGGTTTTTTGTCAGTAACCCAGTGTTAGTGATTTTAGAGGCAGGATTTTGAACCTCATGACCTCTCGGTCTGAGGTGAATTATGACCAACACCCCTACACGGATCAATTTCTCAGCAATAAAAACACTCTGGGCTTTGGACCAGATTCCGGTCAAAGCTCAGAGTTTCGCTTTCTATCAGGTGGAGAAAGGAAACAGAAAGGATAACTTTCAGACGAAAAAATTTTTTTTTTTAAAAGATCCGTTGAGGGGGAATTCCAGGGCACTGCACAATCCTGAGGGAGAGCAGGTCATTTTCTGGAATGCAGGTCTGATGTTTTTACATCTTTATTGCTGGAATAAGCTGCAGGTTTGAGTGAGTGATGGGACGCTGTCCATCAGTGGGCCAGCTCAGTGAAGAGTCTGACCCTGAAAAACAGCAGGGTGTTGTTGTTGTTTTGGATCGAACCGGTACGAGGACATTCCTCGCTTCGTCAGAAATCTGGTGACGAAGAGGCAAGAGGAGTGATGTTTCAAAAAAAAACACACACACTTACCACTCCTTGATAAGAGGGTCATAAACCAGCAGCTTAACTAGATCAGAGAATTTCTTGTGCTTTATTACAAACAAACAACGTGATAGTTACAAAGTCAGAACTCTGCATGTTTCAGCATAGCGGATCGTTCCTCTCTCATCAGAAGAGGGATGTTTCCTGTGGGAGATCGTTGTGTCCGCCTGTCTAGTGCTCCTCCCCTGATTATGAAGACCTGGTGCTCATTTGAGGACAATGTCTTTCACTTGTTACTTACTATACACACTCTAGAAGTCATTCAAATTCCTATGTAATCTAGCGGCTTCGGTTGGGCTTTGATGCTGTTCCAAAGCAGAGCGGAGGAGAAGCCGAACATCATCTTCAATGCATGTTTCTCTGTTTGAATCAACCCAATGTAATCTTCAACATCTCCGCCATCTTCATCACAGGTAAACTGAGGATGCACCACTTATTAAGGGTGATTTCAGTGGCTATAACGAACGAGTTGACCAATTACTTTTGATCGCTTGGCACAAGCAGGTTTGGATTTACTTATTTGTTTGCTTTGTGGACTTTCTGTCCCCGTCGACTTCATCTACATTAAAGTGTCTACAACGTTCAGCAGTGTCCTAGCCAGGGAGGCCGGAGTGAACATCGGTGCCTTTGTCGGTTCCAGTATATGAACATATGATTACTCTTTCAAATTAGCACTAGCACTACCCACAGCTGTGGCTGATCTGAAATCTTCAAACATGTTAGCTGCATGTAAACATTCTGGAGATCAGTGGCTGTTAAGATGGAGAGATCTGAAGGACAGCAAAGAAAAGAGCTGATTGTGGACATTACTATACAAAAAATGACGGACCTGGAGGTGTTACAATGTCTCTTCTGCTAGTCATCCTGTTTCTGGTACACCTACCTCGCCGCTGTCAGGAAGTGAAACGAGTCCAAGGTTTACAGTCCAACAGAGCCAGTTTGTGCTTTTAAAGACTGTGTACTGGGAACAGTACAGGAACCACTGCCTTCTAATGTCCACTTGCCTATACGGTCACCGTGCTGGGCAGTGGTGCCACCTTTACTTTGGTCAGAAATGTGGCCCTGTTATGATTTTTGTTAGTGATTGTAACACTGGGTCCAATAACGGTCGCTAAGGCTCATTCTCTGTGCCACACTCGTTCTGGTGAGAAGTGCTGCACGGCATGATGTCCGTCATCTCAGCAGATGGGAAAACACTAATGTGTCCATTTTAATAAAAAACAATCAATAATTTATTTGAAACATTAAACGATGTTGACAAAATGTTGAGCGAATGGGATTTCTTTACAGCAACTGTGAAGAATTGACAGTGGTCTGGTGGAGAGGAGGTACTTCCCTATGGTTCGAATCCCACCTCTGGCATTACCACCACTGGGTCCCTGAGCAAGAACCTTAACCCTGAGTTTCTCCAGGGTGACTGTCCCTGTATTCTTGACGTGGAAGTTGCTCTGGATAAGAGCATCTGCAAAATGCCCCAAATGTAAATGTAAATGAAGAGAACCCAACGTCCCCCTGCATTCGGTTCCGTGATGGTTTGGTAATAATTCTGAGCTAAATCGGTTTCCTCTGAGTCTTCTCTGTGTGTCCCTCCACCAGGGTTTGGTCAAAAACAACGTCCCAGGCACGAAGCAGCATCAGTGCAGAGTTCGTCTAGTGTTTAGCGATGAAGCTCCAGGATTGGAAGGTCGTGGGATCGAATCCCAGAACAGTAAGTCACCCTGCGGTACCCTTGAGCAAAGTACCATCCCCATCACTGCTCCCCGGGCACTCTAAATAGTTGCTCCCTGCTGGACGGTGTGCGGGGGTAAACAGAAGGTTTTGAATTTAGTTGTGTTTCACCGCGTGCTGCGTTTCACAATGACAGATATAGTCACTTTCACTTTCTCCACCAGTTAAAGAAGGGCTTGCTGGACTAAGGATCCACCAAGTTCACAGTCTGCTTGTCTTGTCCTAACACCGGCGATGTTTACATTTACATTTACGGCATTTGACAGATGCTCTTATCCAGAGTGACCTACATGTCCTGATCACAGGGACAGTCCCCCTGGAGCAATTCAGGGTTAAGGGTCTTGCTCAGGGACCCAGTCGTGGTAGTGCTTGAGGTGGGATTCAAATATGGGACCTCTTCAGGCCACTGGTCCATGAAGCAAATGCACCCTACCACTAGACCACTACATTGAAAGCCAATCTGATGGACAGTTTTGAAGACCTGCTGTTTTACCAGCTGAACCCTTGAGAAATGAACGCTTGAAGAAAAGTGTTGAGTGTTGCGTCATCTTCACACTTTTCCAAGATATTCGTGCTGTATTGCAATCAGTCCCCTTAATGGCTCGTAATAAACTGTAAAGGACTCCATCGTCTTTGTGTAAAGTAGGAAACTTTATTTTTCAAATTTCATTAATACACAATTAAACAACATATAACATCAAACATCACTATCGTACGACTACTTATTAAATATTTAAATAAAACAAATTATTAGTTATTAATAATTTAAAACACTTCATGCCTTCATATTTGTGCCAGACAAGATACTTGGGTCAGGTTTTGAAGGTGGACAAAGCTCGAATATGGGTGATGAAAAGCGATTGTGACTCCTATCATCTCCATCAAAAATTGTTAAAAAAAAAAAAATAATGCTACAAAAATGTAAAATGTTCAGCAACACACAGGGAATCGAGCCTGGCGGGAGTTCGCGGTCGGGGAATCGTACGACCAGGTGACAGTAGCCAGTCTGTAGTCGAGCGAGCTGAATCCACCCGTGGTTACCATGGTTACAGAACACCTTTTTATATTTCCTGAATAAAACATCGTACACTATTTTAAGCAACTCCTGCTGAAAGAGAAGCCGAAGGATTATAAGTTGGAATAGGTAAGATGTAGCATTTTTATTTTTCGTGGTGGAAGAGGAAAGCGCGTGAACCTGTATTTTGTAAAATTTAGTGCATTTGAACAGGACTGAAGGGTCGCGCGAGTGAAGAAGGGCGGACGGGGTAGAGTGATGGAACAGACCCCGGGAGGGGGCGTGTCCCTCAGCCGCCCCGCAGGCGGAGGGTCTGGTGGATAGTGCTGCGTTGGTGTTGGCCTTGCTGATCCCTTCCAGGCGGTGGTTCGGCTCCATCTGTTGGCCCCCGTAGATCAACCGCTGCTGGTCCACGGTCGTCCGATCCCTGTTGTAGATCTTCTGCTGCAGGTAGGCCACGTCTCCTCCTCCGACCGTCGTGAGTGTTCGTCTGGCCCTTCGTTCTTCCACGAGGAACACCTGCGAGCTCGAGAGCACCAGCAGGCTGACGCTGGAGCCTGACCGCAGGTTGTACTTGCTCAGCGGCGAGTTCTCGTCGTCCAGGGTGACGTGCCGCCCGTTGTTGGCCGACAGACGCACGCGCGACGCGGCCACGTCAAAGGCCTGCGCCGTCGCGCGCCTCAGCTCGCTCACCGTGGCGCCCTCGCGCACGCGCACCTGCGCCTCCCGGTCACAAGCTTCACAGTCAATCCATCCTCAGCGTGGGGCGGGTCCTGTGGAGAGGAGGCGGGGCGTCAGTACAGTCGAGCACACTTTCTCATACAACACGATTCATCAATGATCAGATTAGATAATAAAAGTCCTTCTCTATCTCGTCGCATGTTTCTTATAAAGGGTAATAATGATCATTTATATTATATATTGGTAACTACATAATATACTTAAAATATTTTATAAAACTGTATTACTTTTGGTATAAAATGTCTCCATGAGAATCATTTCTGATGTAGTTCATTACATTTTTATAAGGTTTGTAGTTGGGTGAAACTTTTTGTCCTGAAACATGTAAAAAATCAATTACAAAGCGAGAAAATATGCTTAACATCAATGAAAAATAACCATCGCATGTATCTTTTAAACAATATTTTCTACATATTTTTATATATTTTATTTATAGTTTATATATATGGGTGTGTGTGTCTGGGTTTTTTTAAAATAAATAAACGAAGTCCCTGGTTTGTTGCGCCAATAAATTGATTGTGCAGCTCACAGCGCCCCTGCTGTACATTAAGAGTATCAAACCTTCAAAAGCTGGAACTCCAGACAGGAAGGCTGAGATGTTTTACGTTTTCGCTCAGAGCGCCAAACTTGTCAGCGGCTCCTAAACCTGGAGTCAATAACAGGAGCAATTTCGAGTCTTAATTAAAAGAAAAGGAAAAAAGACTTTCATTTAAAACTAATTCAACCACTAAATCCACATCATCCTTCTCTGTAAACTCCCAACTAACAGACACTTCAGTTCAGACTGAAATCATCACAAATCCTGTTCTCCAGAGTCCTCTTTAAAACCACTGTTTCCAGTTCAGTCTCCTTTCACTGCTTCATTTATCCACTCAGTGTCATTTTAATGCCTTATTTATTCATTTATTTGCTGATGCCGTGGACTATTAGTTTCAGACTTATTTATTTTATCTTCCTGTGAAGCCTGCTGTCTGGTCAATATACGCACAGAGATTTTAAAAACAGAATCAAGTCTTTTAAAGGGCCAAAAACACCTGAAAGCAGTGTTGACCCCTCAGTCGTGTACACTCAGCCTGAACTTTAAAAGTGTCCCTCGGTTCAAAGTGAAGGAAAAGAATCAACCACGAGAAAGTGAGTCTCACCTCCTGGATGAGTGATGTCCTGTGTGTACTCTGTGTCTTTCTGTCTCTTGTCTCTGTCTCGAATAAAGCTGTTGTCCACAATAACCGTCTCTCAGAATCAACGTCCCTTAATAAACGTATCTGCATGACCACGCCCACCGTTCATCTCCAGCCAATGGGACAGTGTTCCCTCCCACCGTGACCAGATTTCCTTTGCGTTCTGTCTGCTGATTTCGTTTTCGCACCTACCTACGGCCGTGACGTCACCGCCGGAGGACAACAGAAGACATGATTGGACAGAGGACCCTCAAATACAGAACAAATTCCCTTTAACACACGATCTGGACAGAAATGAAATAAAACTCTCCACTTTCTTATCAGGTCATCCAGCATCAGGCTTTCTGATCACCGTTTTTCACACTGTTGTTTTACCGCTGTTTGTTTATTTATTTATTTGAAAATTTTTCTCAACAATGTTAAAGCTGCTCCATTAGACTGTTACTCTGGACAGTCCAGCTACAACACTACTGCTCCGTTGTACTGTTCAATAACACTGCTGCTCCCTGTCGGATGAATGTCCTGTCTGTTTTCCTGTCCGTTGCTGTTCCCCATAACCTGTCTGTACTAGTCTGTACTTTGTCTGCACATGTCTCTTGTGTTTTGTCATGTCATGTCTGATGTCGCCTTTTATGTTTCTGGGGTCCTGGAGGAACGTTATTTCGTTTCTTTATGTACTGTGTATATGCTGAAATGACAATAAAAAAACCTACTAGACTTGACTTTCTGATTTTAGCACCAGAGATTTGTCTTCTGTCTGCACCGAAAATGGACATTGTTGACATTTATTTCTTATCCCGAGCGTCTTCCGTTTCCTATATATTTCCTATATTTGTGGTGAAGGGAGTTAACGTTGTGATGTCTTTGCTCATAATTGAATATCCATGCCTTTACATTTCCATCATTTAGTGGATACTCTTCTCCAAAGCGACTTTTCATTCTCCCCGGAACAAGTTTAGGGTTCAGGGTTTTGCTCAGAAACCCAGTGATGGTAGTTTTAGAGGCAGGATTTGAACCTGCGGCCTCTCAGTCCTGAAGGCGGGTATCACCAACACCCCTACACGGATCAATTACTCAGCAATAAAAACACTCTGGGCTTTGGGCCAGCCTCTGGTCAAAGCTCAGAGTTTCGCTTTCCATCATGGAGAAAGAGCGGAAGGACCAACTTTCCAGATGGAAAAAAAAAGGAAAAAATGATCCGGTGAGGGGGAATTCCAGGGCGCTGCACAATCCTGAGGGAGAGCAGGTCATTTTCTGGAATGCAGGTCTGGTGTTTTTGGCATCTTTATTGCAGGAATAAGCTGCAGGTTTGAGTGAGTGATGGGAGGCTGTCCATCAGTGGGCCAGCTCTGTGAAGAAGTCTGACCTGAAAAACAGCAGGGTGTTGTTGTTGTTTTAGTCCGGGCAGATGCGAGGACATTCCTGCGCCGTTAGAAATCTGGTAGACCGAGGCAAGAGGAGTGATGTTTCGAGAAAAAAAACACACACACTTACCACTCCTTGATAAGAGGGTCATAAACCAGCACCTTAAATAGACCAGAGAATTTATTGTGCTTTAATACAAACAAACAACGTGATAGTTACAAAGTCAGAACTCTGCATGTTTTAGCATGGCAGATCGTTCCTCTCTCTTTGGAAGAGGGATGTTTCCTGTGGGGGAAAATAGAAGTGGTTGTTGTAAAGACAAGTTTAAGAAGTGATGACGAACAGCTAGGTGAGAGAAAGATGAAAATCGTGGCTGACAACTTATTGCAATAAGATCGTTTCTTCCTCCTGTCTAGTGCTCCTCCCCTGATTTTGAACAGCTGATGCTCATTTGAGGACAATGTATTTCATCTCTTCCTTACTATACACACTCCAGAAGTATTTCAATTCCTATCACTACACAGCCCGGTTGGTGAGGGCATAAGATTTAACTGGTTAATTTTTCACAATAAAGAGACATGATGCATTGGCAAAACCAAACGAATGAGAAGCTGAACTTCAGCTTCAATGCATGTTTCATTACGTAATTAAACCCAATGTAATCTTCAACATATCCGACATCTTCATCACAGATGAACTGAGGATGCATTGCTTATTAGGCATGAAATCATTGGCTATAACTAACGAGTTGACCAGTTAATTTTGATTACTTGGCACAACCAGGTTTGGATCTTTCGAGTTTAGAACATCCGTTGCTCCCAACGACCAGTTTGTGCCTATAAAGACTGTGTACTAAGATGGGTACACGGGAACCACTGCCTTCTAACGTCCACTTTTTCCATGGTCACACGTGCTGGGCCAGTGGTGCCACCTTACTTTGGTCAAACAATGTGCTTCCTGTCATGATTTTGGTTAATGAGTGTAACGCTGGGTCCAATAACAGTCGCTAAGGCTCATTCTCTGTGCCACACTCGTTCCGATGAGTCGTGCTGCATGGCATGATGTCCGTCATCTCAGCAGATGGGAAGATACTAATGTGTCTATTTTAATAAAAAACGATCAATAATTTATTTGAATGATTAAACGGTCTTGACAAAATGTTGAGCGAATGGGATTTCTTTACAGCGGCTGTGAAGGGTCGGCAGTGATCTGGTGGGAAGGGTACTTCCCTGGTTGAATCCACCTCTGGCACTACCACCACTGGGTCCTTGAGCTGACCCTTAACCCTGAGTTGCTCCAGGGGGACTGTCCCTGTCATTTGGACGTGGAAGTTGCTCTGGATAAGAGCATCTGCAAAATGCCCCAAATGTAAATGTAAATGAAGAGAACCCAATGTCCCCCTGCACATTCGGTTCCGTGATGGTTTGGTAATAATTCTGAGCTAAATCGGTTTCCTCGAGTCTTCTCTGTGTGTCCCTCCACCAGGGTTTGGTTTCTCCGAACTCAAAAACAACGTCCCAGGCACGCAGCAGCATCGGTGCAGAGTTCATCTATTGTTTAGGGATGAGGCTCCAGGATTGGAAGTTCATGGGCTCAAATCCCCAGAATGATAAGTGCCTGAGGTACCCTTGGGCAAATGCCAGAGTCCCCATGCTGCTCCCGGGCACTCTAGTAGTTGCTCCCTGCTGGACGGTTAATGTGGGGGTAAACAGCAGGTTTTGAATTTAGTTGTGTTTCACCGCGTGCTTGCTCACAATGACAGATATAGTCCACTCCTTTCTCCACCAGTTAAAGAAGGGAAAGCTGCTGGACGGGGATCCACTAGGTTCATAGTCTGCTTGTCTTGTCCTAACACCAGCGATGTTTACATTTACATTTACGGCATTTGACAGATGCTCTTATCCAGAGTGACCTACATGTCCTGATCACAGGGACAGTCCGCCCTGGAGCAATTCAGGTTAAAGGTCTTGCTCAGGGACGCAGTGGTGGTAGTGCTTGAGGTGGGATTTAAACCTGGGACCTCTTGAGCCATTGGTCCATAGGCAAGTACCACCACTGAACCACTACATTGAAAGCCAATCTGATGGACAGTTTGGAAGACCTGCTGTTTTACCAGCTGAACCCTTGAGAAATTAACGCTTGAAGAAAAGTGTTGAGTGTTGTGTCACCTTCATGCTTCTCTGAGATATTCGTGCTCTGACGCAATCAGTCCCCCTTAATGGCTCGTAATAAACTGTAAAGGACTCCGCCGTCTTTGTGTAAGTAGGAAACTTTATTTTCAAAACATTTCCATTTATACACAACATATAAAATCCAAACATCACTCTCAGCGACTGCTTATTAAATATTTAAATAATACAAATTATTAGTTATTAATAATTTAAAACACTTCATGCCTTCATATTTGTACCAGACAAAATACTTGAGCCGGGTTTTGAACGTGGAAAAAGCGCCGAATGGGTGATGAAAACGGTGTGGCTCTATCATCTCCATCAAAAATTGTTAAAAAGAAAAAAATTCTGCTACAAAAAATTTTAATGTTCAGCAACACACAGGGAGTCGAGCCTGGCGGGAGTTCGGGGTCGGGGAATCGTACGACCAGGTGACAGTAGCCAGTCTGTAGTCGAGCGATCTGACTCTACCCGTAGTTACCATGGTTACAGAACTCCTTTTTATATTTCCTGAATAAAACATCGTACTATTTTAAAAACGCTCCGCTGAGAGAAGCGAAGGATTACCCAGCGTTGGAATATGAAAGATGAAGCATTTTATTTTAAGTGGTGGAAGAGAAGCGTGTGAACTGTATTTGTGCGTTTGAACAGGATTGAAGGGGTGCCTTGGTGAAGAAGAGCGGACGGGGCAAGTGATGGAGACAGACCCGGGAGAGCGTGTCCCTCAACCGCCCGCGAGGCGAGGAAGGAGTCCTGGTGGATGGTGCTGCCGTTGGTGACGCCGTAGTCCTTCAGGCGGTGGTTCGGCTCCATCTGTTGGCCCCCGTAGATCAACCGCTGCTGGTCCACGGGAGTCCGATCCCTGCTGTAGATCTTCTGCTGCAGGTCGGCCACCGTCTCCTCCTCCGAAACGTCATAGGTGTTCGTCTGGCCCTTCTCGTTCTTCACGAACACCTGCGAGCTCGGGAGCACGAGCAGGCTGACGCTGGAGCCTGACCACAGGTTGTACTTGCTCAGCGGCGAGTTCTCGTCATCCAGGGTGACGTGCCGCCCATTGTTGGCCGACAGACGCGCGCATAATGCGGCCACGTTAAAACCTCTCGCGCCGTCGCATGCCTCAGCTCGCTCACCGTGGCGCCCTCGCGCACGCGCACCTCGCGGCTCTCACCGGACACGAGCTTCACAGTCAGATCCATCCTCAGCGTGGGGCGCGGGTCCTGTGGAGAGGAGGCGGGGCGTCAGTACAGTCGAGCACCCTTTCTCATACAACACGATTCGTCAATAATCAGATTAGATAATAAAAGTGCTTATCGATCTCCTCGCATGTTTCTGATAAAGAGTAATAATGATAATTTTTAGTATATATTGGTAACTACATAATATACTTAACATATTTTATACAACTGTATTACTTTTGGTATAAAATGTCTCCATGAGAATCATTTCTGATGTAGTTCATTACATTTTCAGAAGGTTTGTAGTTGGGTGAAGGTATTTGTCAAGAAACATGTAAAAAATAACATCAATGAAAAATAACCATCCATCCATCCATTTTCTGCCGCTTGTCCCAAACGGGGTCGCGGGGGAGTGCTGGTGTCAACCCAGCGCACTGACGGGCGGGGGACGCACCCTGGACAGGTCGCCAGCCCATCGCAGTGAAAAATAACCATTGCATGTATCTTTTAAACAATATTTTCTGCATATTTTTATATATTTTATTTATAGGTTATATATGGGTGTGTGTGTGTGTGTGTGTGTGTGTGTGTGTTTTTTCATGAATAAACGAGTCCCCTGGTTTGTGTTGTAATAAATTGATTGTGCAGCTCACAGCGCCCCCTGCTGTACATTAAAGTATCAAACCTTCAAAGCTGGAACTCAGATAGGAGAGCGGATGTTTTACGTTTCGCTCAGAGCGCCAAACTTTGTCGACGTTCCCTAAACGCAGGTCAATAACGGGCGAATTTCAGGGTACTTAATTAAAAAAGAAAAGGAAAAGACTTTCGTTACAAACTAATTCAACCACTAAATCACATCATCCTTCTCATGAACTCAACCCCAACAGACACTTCAGTTCAGACTGAAATCATCACAAATCCTGTTCTCCAGAGTCCTCTTTAAAACCACTGTTTCAGTTCAGTCTCCTTTCCTTTGCTTCATTTATCCCTCAGTGTCTGTTTTAATGCCTTAGTTATTCATTTATTTGCTGATGCCGTGGACTGTTAGTTCCAGACTTTTATTTTATTTTATCTTCCTGTGAAGCCTGCTGTCTGGTCAATATACTTTAGAGATTTAAAAACATAATCAAGTCTTTTAAGATAAAAACACCTGAAGGCAGTGTTGACCTCAGTCGTGTACACTTTCAGCTAGAACTTTAAAATTGTCCCTCGGTTTAAGGTGAAGGAGAAAAGAGAGATCAACCCGAGAAAGTGAGTCTCACCTCTGGATGAGTGATGTCCTGTGTGTCTCTGTGTCTTTCTGTCTCTTGTCTCTGTCTCGAATAAAGCTATTTGTCCACAAAGCCGTCTCTCAGAATCAACGGCCCTTAATAAAGTATCTGCATGACCCGCCCGCCGTTCATCTCAGCCAATGGGAGGCGAGTGTTCCCTCCCCTCTCATTGTTCGCTTTGCGTTCTATACCGCAGTTTCGGTTATCTCTACCTACGGGCCGTGACGTCACCGCCGGAGGTTAACAAGAGGGCATGATTGGACAGAGGACCCTCAAATACAGAACAAATTCCCTTTAATACACGATCTGGACAGAAATGAAATAAAACTCTCCACTTTCTTATCAGGTCATCTAATCATCAGGCTGTCTGTACTTTTATTACCAGTTTTGTTTTCTTTCTGCACTGAAAATGGACAGTTTTGACATTCTAAAGTTTGTATCAGGCGTCTTCCGTTTCCTATATCTTTCCCTATATTTGTGGTGAAGGAGTTAGCGTTGGGGCGATCTTTGCTCATAATTGAATATCCATGCCTTTACATTTCCATCATTTAGTAGATACTCTTCTCTAGAGTGACTTTTCATTCTCCCCGGAACAAGTTTAGGGTTCAGGGTTTTGCTCAGAAACCCAGTGATGGTAGTTTTAGAGGCAGGATTTGAACCTGCGGCCTCTCGGTCCTGAGGCGGGTATGACCAACACCCCTACACGGATCAATTACTCAGCAATAAAAACACTCTGGGCTTTGGACCGGACTCCGGTCAAAGCTCTGAGCTTCGCTTTCCATCAGGAGGAGAAAGGAAACGGAAAGGATAACTTTCAGATGAAAAAAAAAAAAAAAGGAAAAAAAGAATCCGATTGATTCCAGGGCACTGCACAATCCTGAGGGAGAGCAGGTCATTTTCTGGAATGCAGGTCTGATGTTTTTGTCATCTTTATTGCAGGAATAAACTGCAGGTTTGAGTGAGTGATGGGACCTGTCCATCAGTGGCCAGCTCTGTGAAGAAGTCTGACCCTGAAAAACAGCAGGGTGTTGTTGTTGTTTTGTATTGGACCGGTACGAGGACATTCCTCGCTTCGTCAGAAATCTTTTTTTTCGTTTTTTGCGTTTCTGCTAAGACTCCTAATTAGGTGTAATTAGACACGAAATAAAATTGTTTAAACAGCAAGTGTAAGTCATCCTTCAGCAAGAGGAGTGACGTGTCAAGAAAAGAAAAAAAAACACACTCCTTGATAAGAGGGTCATAAATCAGCAGCTTAATCAGACCAGAGAATTTATTGTACTTTATTACAAACAAACAACGTGATAGTTACAAAGTCAGAACTCTGCATGTTTCAGCATAGCGGATCGCTCCTCTCTCTTCGGAAGAGGGATGTTTCCTGTGGGGGAAAATAGAAGTGGTTGTTGTAAAGACAAGTTTAAGAGGTAACGAAGAACAGCTCAGTGAGAGAAAGATGAAATTAGCAGCCGACAACTTATTGCAATAAGATCGTTTCTTCCTCCTGTCTAGTGCTCCTCCCCTGATTATGAACAGCTGGTGCTCATCTGAGGACAATGTCTTTCACTTGTTCCTTACTATACACACTCCAGAAGTCTTTCAATTCCTATGTAACCTAGCGGCTTCGGTTGGGCTATGATGCAGTTTCAAAGCAGAACGGAGGAACAGCCGAACATCATCTTCAGTGCATGTTTCTCTGTTCGAATCAACCCAATGTGATCTTCAACATCTCCATCTTCACCACAGGTAAACTGCGGATGCACCGCTTATTAAGCATGAATTAATTGGTTATAATCAACAAGTTGACCAATTACGTTTGATCACTCAGCACAATCCGGTTTGGATTTACTTATTTGTTTGCTTTGTGGACTTTCTGTTCCCGCCGACTTCATCTACATCAGAGCATCTACAACGTTCAGCAGTGTCCGAGGCAGGGAGGCTGGTGTGAACGTTGGTAACTTTGTCGGTTCCAGTATATGAACATATGATTACTTTTTCAAACTCTTTCAAACTAACTCGCAGTACCCACTGCTGTGGCTGGTTTGTCATCTTCAAGGTTGACCCCTGCATGTTAACATCCTGGAGATCAGTGGCTGTTAAGATGGAGAGATCTGAACAACAGCAAAGAAAAGATTGGTTGTGGACATTGCTATACTAAAACAGATGGACCTGGAGGTGCTACAAAGTACTCCTCCACTGTGTTCCTGGAGAGTCGCAGAAGTTGCTCTGCACAGTCGCCTTCGCTCACCGTGTCGTCTCTCAGGTACAAGGGTCTGTTAAGAGACAGAAGAAAACAAAGGAATATACAGAGCAGGGGAAAAATGCAGATGACGGTCATGCGATATTAGATTGGTGGTCTATTCATACAAGAACCAGCTCAGAATCTGTGGTGCAGTTGTGATTTGCTACACATCCTCATGGCAATGTTCCAACATCTGGTGTAGAGCTAGACGAGTAGAGTTACTGCCGAAGGAGGTAGATAAACTCTTGATTTCAGAAGATAACATGAAGCGATTTTAAATAAATAAAAGGGAAGAACTAAAGGGCAGGAGAAGGCTACCATGACCCAAGGTCAGATGATGCAAGATAATGGTAATTACAGTCACTAGAGCAAAAAGGAAGTTTTGGTTTTGATACCACTGCCAGATGAGCCAGTGGTTTGAAAACGGCTGACAGCACACTTTAGGTTGAATGAAACGAGGTAAAAACCCCAGCAGTTCCAAGAAAGCGCTTACAGCACAAATCCTGCCGAGCTTGAGCGCAGACTTCAACGGGTGGCCTAATTATACAAGTTTCTGATCAGATTAATTCATATATCTGGAGGGGTGAGGACCGGAAACAACCTGACATGCATGGTTTCAGGCATTTATGTTCGCCTGAGATCATCCCACCCACGAGAACCCAACTGACTCGGTTTCAGCTCCTGTTTTCTTAAGAAAACGTTTTGTCTTTTAGAAAACGTCTTGTCTTTCAGAAATAAAGTTTTTTAAAAATCAGGTATTTCTGCATGATCAAAAGGTTCAGTCGTCAAGATTCTTCACAGCATTGGTGAATGGAACCAGACCAATCTTGCTCACAGACATGAAAGACTTTGCCTGATGTCTGAGAAATTAGTTAACCTGACTTTTGAGAAGCTTTTGGCCTAAAACTAAACCCATTCATGGTGGAGTGAAAATTGTGAGGCACCAAAGCTGAGTTTCACTATTCTAGCATTATTAATATCTCATATAAACACTCTACATTAACATGCAGCTTCACTGGAGGTTTTGAAGAGAAAAATTAATGTACAGATTTGTGTTGGAGATGTCTGGTTCCATTCACCACCACTGTATAGAAATCTGAAGCAAGACTCTGAAAGACTGAATTATGGGAGCATTTTAGAAAAAAATGCAAATTCCTCTTTTAAGTGAGGAGTCACCTGTCTTCTAACACAGAGTCCATTGGCTCCACGCCATCAGTGTTGATGACGTGAAGCTGATCAGCGAAGCGGATTGCCTTCTCCAGACAGTCCACGCCTTCCTGATTACCAAAGTCCACCAGAGCAAGCCTCTCCAGCTTGTCCACAAGGTCTGGGGAGACTTTATTGGGCTGCAAAAAAAAAAAAAAACACCTCAGTGTTCATCCTGGTCTTAAGTCATGATAACTCAGACAACAAATACAATTCTGATAAAAGAAAGAAAACTTTCAGCATCTAGATTTATAAGTAAAGCTCAGCATTTCCAGAAATTTGCTTGAAAAAACAGGAATCGGACAGATCACCTGATATTTCAAACCGATAGTTATAGGAATATTTCAAGCTTGGAAAAGAAGAATGTTTAGGTGACGTTGGAATACTGCACTAAAATGATTTTATTCCTCTAATTTTACATCATTTTATATCACTTAAAGACATAAACAAAAGTCATGTTTAAGGCATGTATTGATAATCTAACTCTATGTGGTCCCATGATATGTCCATGAAAAGGGTTTGGCAGAGAGAATGTGAACAAGATGAACATTTTGATATCATTTGGAGAGAAACATACCGGTGGAAGTTGAGCTTCATTTACTGGCTCCCAGGTGGGAAACTTGGGGACCTGGAGAAAAACATTTTAAATGACTATGAAAATTTTTCTAACAAAAAAAGACTTCTTTTCTGGAAGATGCAGAAGACTGGAAGAAGTGAAAACGGTTGACGACCTTCTATTCACAGGACCTAGTCCCTGGACACTAGGACACCACAGCTTTCCTGTTGTTTTACAGGCTAAAGCAGAAAGATCCTAGGTGGACAACAAACCATCTACAACAGCTTATCATGGTAATGAGATACTTTCAGATGAATAAACTGGGTGACACTTTAGAGTCAGGGTTCATGAGGCTACGTAACATCAACAAAGGCCTCTTCTGAGAACAGAAATAAACCTCTTTAGACACTAACATCTTACAATGAGCGTTCCCTGGTGTTACTGGTGTAGAGGCAGCGGTGGTCTAGTGTTTAAGGACTAGGCCGAAGAATCGGAAAGTCATGGGTTCAAATCCCAGACCAGTAGGTTGCCCTGAGTTACCCTTGAGCAAGGTACCGTCCTCATCACTGCACCCTGCGTGCTTTTAACACCCCTGCTGAACAAAATGTGTGTGTTAAATACAGAGGATGTATTCCGTTGCATTTCACTGTGTGTTGCGTTTCACAATGACCATTAGTCACTTTCACTGTACTTTGGGGTGAACCTGGTGAAAGAAGTCTTTATGAAAAGTGAAACCTTTATAAATCACTATGTAGGTTAATGTCATAAAGTCTTATGACATGTGGTCTTATAAACATCACCTTACAGTAAAGTGATCCCATAACCTGTCATTCATCTTTTGGCAAATGTGCTTTAAATCTGCATCATGTCAAAAATTATTTATTTAAAAGTAAGATTTAATGAATGTCAGTGCTGATTATCAAAGACAACACCACAATATGAGATTTAATAATGATTTCTCATCGTTTCATTATTTTATAAGGTAATATATCACTAAATACACTTCTTCAAGTGTGTTTTTTAGAAACAATTTTAAACTTTTTCTTTTTATTCAGCGGTAACACGAGTTTTATTAAGAGAAATGCTGCCAGTAATACTTAAATGCCTTTTTTATTCCGTGTTAAGTCAAGCTGAAGTGTCACCTTAGAAAAAGAAGCAGAATGACTCGAGCCCGACTCCCACCGGCGGCCGAAGTTTCTGCTGCCCGCCGCACAGGCATCGTTTGTCGGCTGCTCCGATACTCTACACCGAGGCTGTGCAGGCCGCACTACAGCTCGGGCTGTTGTAGATGTGAATGTGGACACCGCGACATTTCTGTTCGCTGCAGTTTGTACAAAAGAGCGGATGAACCCGTTGTGGGACATGTTAGAGCAGCTGTTCGGACCGCTGGAGGACCGCGGGCGGGCGGGCAGGCGCCTCTACACGGAGAGCGAGAGTCCTGCCCGGGGAGCTGCGGGCCGTTACCCGAGGGTCCCGATTAAAGTTTTTTTAGTTAAAAGAATAAAAATTTTAATCGCTTTGTTTATGAAAGTAATTCAAATTCTACTACTTTACTTTTATCTGCTAGCCACCTATTTAAATAAATTAATGAAATACATAATAAAAGCCCTACATAAATCCGTATGTGTACGTAAAAATTATATATATATATATATATATATATATATATATATATGTGCAACGTTTATCGTTATATTTTAAGACTGTATTTTGTTAAATGCCTAGTAATAATATATTGTAATATATTTTATATATATATTACAATGCTAACACAAAATACACGTTTAATGTGTGCATATACTATCTTACCAAAATAAATTATATTTATAAAAAAAAAAGTATTAGTCAAATTCACATTAAAATTTTCCCAAATTCAGATTATCACAGCATGTTTTAATGTAATTTTTTTGTCATGTTTATACTTTTATTCTTCAAAAAAAATACTTAAAGTCCTGCAATCCATCATTTCCTAATAAACCCTAATTGCAGGCTCATTGATTAGCTTTAAAAAAAAAACAAAACAAACATAACCACCCATGAGAGGTCAGAAAGTGACCACTGATGAGACCATTTTTGTCCTTCACTACTGTGGAGCTCCAAAAGCTGTGTTTCCAATAAAGTGGCCAAGGAGTGGACATGTACCTGTGAGGAGCAACATCCCTGTTTTTTCAGGTCATGCCCAATAACAGATATAAGTAGACTGAAAAAACAATAACCACTGCATTTATTCTTCTGTTTTATGAGCACATGTACCGTTTAATAATCATTGAACACAATGTGACAAACTGTTTGCGTTACATACAAAACGCAGAGACAAAATGAATACATTCAGATATAAATAAGTAAATAAACAGAGAAAGATTTACAAATGATTAATTCATGATAACACAGCCTGCTTTCACATAACCAACGATATTCAAAGCAAGACGCCTGGAGACCATCAATAAAGCGCAGCATAGAGAACAGATTACAGTAATTACTGAAGTTTACGACGCTCTTCGGCCAACTGGAAGGCCTAACACGAACTGTTGACTGGACATAATGGGGAAAAAATACCTTTTGCTGTTATTGTCTAGGACTATGCTGGTCAGATTTTGAGATTTAGACTGAAAGGGGCCTAAAAGCAGGGTTTGAAATATAGGGAGGGGGCCCTCATTCTGGTACACCGCAATTTGTGTTGCTTCAATGGTGGCAAAACATCAATTTTTATCATTATATTATCATTATTATTACTCATATTGGTCCCAGTTATCCTTAATTTAGTTGGGCCCCTTAGTTAGGGTCCTTCCCTTCCATCACACAAAATGGTAGTTTTCCCTCCAAGTGAAGCTCTACCACCATCTTTTTTGATCTGTTACCATTTCACAGGTCAACACACTTTGAGGAGATCACCAATGGTTTATTGTATCTGCTAGCAGATGCCCATGCTACCTACCACCATGCAATGTTCTGGAGGCACTGAAGGAGGACAAACCTTACCTCCCAGTGATAGTTAAGACATAAAGTCTTTATTTTCATCGTATTGTTACATACAAGAAAATTTAGCCCAGTTATGCTCTTCTGGATCGAGATGCATGGCTGTGGCATCGCAAATTTCAAACTGAAATCCAAAGTAACTTCATGGACCCAATATGTAAGCTACATATTCTACAGTAAAGGTAAAATGTTTTTACCATGACCCCACCACAACAATATTTTAGGTGGGATGCCATAGAATCTGGATAATGAGGCTTTCAGGGCATCCAAAGAATTAATTAGGGCACCATGGACCCTGTGCATTGATACTTTTATCCAAATTAAGACCATGAAGTCATAAATGTTGATTGGGCCCAAAAGCTGAGAGATTCAGACAGCACCGGAGGACGATACAGGCTGACCAAGCAATACAGTTAAGGCCACACTGTAGACGATTACCCGATAATGCAAAAATAAATAAGAGCACTATTAAATATAATTTCTTTTCTGTCCATTCAGAGAACCATGTGACCGCTAATGTCACGGTTCATTATATATGTATCTCTATGTTTAATAAATATAGTATATATTTGGACTATACTTATATAAGCCTTTTAATAGATTTGTTACAGTCACAGTAGAAACACAATAGGCAGCCAAGGCCCTGCAGTGGAAGGGTACTAAACATTGGCAAGTAGACTGTCATGGTGGGCTTAACATGATTCCCAAAAGACCACCAGCACGCACATGCATGCACACTCTCATACACAATCATACGCCAAGTAGACCGTAATACCAGCCGGCGAAGAAGAAACGGAACTGGTGTGGTGACATGGACTAGAATCCCAAAGACTACACTAAGAACGTTTGAGCTGAAATCATCTTTACCTTGTTTCCCAAAAGACTATTTGATACCACAACTCAACAAAAACACATTCTTGCACAAATAAGCTCAAGTTATGCAGACTTCAGCTCCAGCCACACTAGCATTTTGAAGCAAAATTTACATAAAAAAAAAAACTTTAGCATGCGACACTTTGCTAAACTGCAATACCTGAACTTACAACTAAATGGACTGGTGCTAAAATCAGATAATACATATTAGCGCTAAAACGTAGACTTTGGGGCTAAAATTAACACCAATAATCGTACGCATTAGCACTAAAATAAGCTTACTGTTTCTAAAATTTGGACTAATGATCCTAAATATTAGCATTACTGGTGACTGGTGCTACATTTAGCAAGGATAAGCTTATGTACTGGCACTAAAATGTAAACATAATGGTAATAAAATCTGTGTTAATAATTTGACATACAAACACAGTTTCTGTATGTATGATGAAGGCGCTAATTTCGGAAACAATACTAGCTTTAATATGTTGCGTCTAAAATTAGCGCTAACAATACATTTTAGCACTCCTCAGGAAAAAAGTTGACTGTAAAACCTCAATCATTCACAGTTCTGCAGTTTGATCATAAACATTAATCCAATCGATGAACTCTAATATTATTATGTTGTTCATAGTCACCACTATAAACATTACAGTTTACGGTAGAAGTATGAAAAGTGCCAATTTGCTGTAAAAATCAGGGGTCAGACTGTTGTGTTTCATAGTAAAACATAGTAACATTTACAGTTTTACTAAGAAATTTAACGTAAAAAAATTTTGACTAAATTAAAATTAGCGCTGCCTCCATTTGGAGCTTTATCAGGGGTCGTCCTTAATAAAGCAGCACCAAATAGCTAAATGGAGGAAGTGCTAACATGTAGGCTTGAGATATTATGGTATGCAGTTAATCAGGATCTAGATACTGTTTTGCACCTTCCTTGCAGCGTAGGCCGGATGCTAAGGAACTGGTAAATTGCTGACTGCTCCAAAACAGATATTGTTTTCATGATCACTTTCCTGCAAATGTCTAGTGTGACTTGAGCTTTAGTCCAGGCAATCTGAAGACATGGGTTAGCATAGATGTGGAAGGGAAGAGTCCGCCGAGAAGGCCAAAGCCTCTTGCTCGTACAGCTGCGGGCCGAGGTTTGACTCAGAATGTGTGGCACATTAAACGCAATTGAGCTTTAATGGAAGTATCACAATTTGGCGTAACATTAAAATGCACCTTGCTTACTCTGAAAGTTTCATTCGGTTGTAAACTGTGTCTCAAGAATGAAGTAGCAGCATATGCTTATGGTTTTATATCCAGCTTGACAGGCAGAAGACTAGAATTGCACACTGGCTGTTTTCAGGTCAGAAAGCAGTTGGTTTTTAATACGTTGGACTGGATCCTGTTGGGAATGGTTTGACGAAATGACCAAGGTGGGCTCTGGGTTACTTGTTCTCGATGAGAGTCTGGACTTTACACACCAGATCTCGGGCCAGAGACAGGACCTGCTTCACGTTGTGGCGTTCAGCCATTTCTAGAAAGAGATGGTGAGGATGTTCAGGAATCAGGATTTCAGTGAAGCTGAAACAAAGGCAGCTCAGTAGATCTTTCTTCTCACCCATCAAGTTCACAGTCACTGGAGTAACAAGACTAATGTAGTAAAGAAGCAATGGAAACGTATGCACCCTGCCAACAAGTTATTTAAGGAATTGTTTTGTAAGAAATCCAATTTTTCCCACTTAAAAAACAGCCTCACCTAAGACATGTTTGGAGTCCATTTTTTTCACTTTCAATGCTTTGCTATAGTTAAGGACAGTAACAGTAGATGTCACCAGTTACAAGGGATCAACGATTTCTATAAAAATAAAAACAGATTTTTGTTAATCGGTTTTTGACTGCGACTCAAGGCGGTTGTATTCCTTAAAGAAAAATTTGCAGCACAATGAGCCACAATGTCTGTTCACAAGCTTTGTATATAATTGCCATCATTTTTTATCCTTAAACTTCCCCAATTATAGCGTGTCAAAATTAGACTATGTAGAATATAATTTAGATGGCAGCCTTGAAATTTTAAATACTGCAGCCTTTAACACTGTGATCTAGATATAAAAAATTATGAACTTTCACCTCTAACTGAGTTCTTGTCTGTAAAAAACATCCCTCAAACATGTCTCGGCTGCATCAGGGTTCAAAGGGAAATTGAGGAAATTTAACTAAAGCAGCCCCTGAATAAATGGAATCTACAGCCAAACCCAAAAGATTTACATCTTGCTTTTGTTTTTGGACTGTTACCATTGAAAAACTTGATGATGTCAGTGAAGTCCATGTTGTTCTCCAGGATGATGTCTCTGTAGAGCTCAACCAGGGCCAGGGCGATAAAGAGCACAAAATGGCTGGAGGAGGCAAACTTTGCTGCCCAGATGGTCTCCCACACCGAAAACACGTCATCGTACACCAGCTCTAACGGTCAGGGGAAAGAGCAACACCCGTCAGTGCATAAATAAGAACATTCCTGGGATTTCATTTCTAACCAGATCAAAGACCAAAGTCTTTGCATTTCCCCTGGTGAAGGGCGTTACCACTAGCTGCATCCATTAGGGAATTCTGACTGTTCTTTCCTTAATCTGATCAAGAAATAATCCCAATTTAGTTCGAGAAGTGTAAAACGAGAGATCAGCAGTAATGATAACCAATAGGGGGAGCTGTGTTTCTTTGGTTCATCCTTTTGGAGAGTCTGTGGTCTTTGGGAAATTCCAGCTTTTACTCTGCAATCTAACCCATCATAATTTTTGCAATGAGATTTAATAATGATTTCTCATCGTTTCATTATTTTATAAGGTAATATATCACTAAATACACTTCTTCAAGTGTGTTTTTTAGAAACAATTTTAAACTTTTTCTTTTTATTCAGCGGTAACACGAGTTTTATTAAGAGAAATGCTGCCAGTAATACTTAAATGCCTTTTTTATTCCGTGTTAAGTCAAGCTGAAGTGTCACCTTAGAAAAAGAAGCAGAATGACTCGAGCCCGACTCCCACCGGCGGCCGAAGTTTCTGCTGCCCGCCGCACAGGCATCGTTTGTCGGCTGCTCCGATACTCTACACCGGGCTGTGCAAGGCCGCACTACAGCTCGGGCTGTTGTAGATGTGAATGTGGACACCGCGACATTTCTGTTCGCTGCAGTTTGTACAAAAGAGCGGATGAACCCGTTGTCGGACATGTTAGAGCAGCTGTTCGGACCGCTGGAGGACCGCGGGCGGGCGGGCAGGCGCCTCTACACGGAGAGCGAGAGTCCTGCCCGGGGAGCTGCGGGCCGTTACCCGAGGGTCCCGATTAAAGTTTTTTTAGTTAAAAGAATAAAAATTTTAATCGCTTTGTTTATGAAAGTAATTCAAATTCTACTACTTTACTTTTATCTGCTAGCCACCTATTTAAATAAATTAATGAAATACATAATAAAAGCCCTACATAAATCCGTATGTGACGTAAAAATTATATATATATATATATATATATATATATATATATATGTGCAACGTTTATCGTTATATTTTAAGACTGTATTTTGTTAAATGCCTAGTAATAATATATTGTAATATATTTTATATATATATTACAATGCTAACACAAAATACACGTTTAATGTGTGCATATACTATCTTACCAAAATAAATTATATTTATAAAAAAAAAAGTATTAGTCAAATTCACATTAAAATTTTCCCAAATTCAGATTATCACAGCATGTTTTAATGTAATTTTTTTGTCATGTTTATACTTTTATTCTTCAAAAAAAATACTTAAAGTCCTGCAATCCATCATTTCCTAATAAACCCTAATTGCAGGCTCATTGATTAGCTTTAAAAAAAAAACAAAACAAACATAACCACCCATGAGAGGTCAGAAAGTGACCACTGATGAGACCATTTTTGTCCTTCACTACTGTGGAGCTCCAAAAGCTGTGTTTCCAATAAAGTGGCCAAGGAGTGGACATGTACCTGTGAGGAGCAACATCCCTGTTTTTTCAGGTCATGCCCAATAACAGATATAAGTAGACTGAAAAAACAATAACCACTGCATTTATTCTTCTGTTTTATGAGCACATGTACCGTTTAATAATCATTGAACACAATGTGACAAACTGTTTGCGTTACATACAAAACGCAGAGACAAAATGAATACATTCAGATATAAATAAGTAAATAAACAGAGAAAGATTTACAAATGATTAATTCATGATAACACAGCCTGCTTTCACATAACCAACGATATTCAAAGCAAGACGCCTGGAGACCATCAATAAAGCGCAGCATAGAGAACAGATTACAGTAATTACTGAAGTTTACGACGCTCTTCGGCCAACTGGAAGGCCTAACACGAACTGTTGACTGGACATAATGGGGAAAAAATACCTTTTGCTGTTATTGTCTAGGACTATGCTGGTCAGATTTTGAGATTTAGACTGAAAGGGGCCTAAAAGCAGGGTTTGAAATATAGGGAGGGGGCCCTCATTCTGGTACACCGCAATTTGTGTTGCTTCAATGGTGGCAAAACATCAATTTTTATCATTATATTATCATTATTATTACTCATATTGGTCCCAGTTATCCTTAATTTAGTTGGGCCCCTTAGTTAGGGTCCTTCCCTTCCATCACACAAAATGGTAGTTTTCCCTCCAAGTGAAGCTCTACCACCATCTTTTTTGATCTGTTACCATTTCACAGGTCAACACACTTTGAGGAGATCACCAATGGTTTATTGTATCTGCTAGCAGATGCCCATGCTACCTACCACCATGCAATGTTCTGGAGGCACTGAAGGAGGACAAACCTTACCTCCCAGTGATAGTTAAGACATAAAGTCTTTATTTTCATCGTATTGTTACATACAAGAAAATTTAGCCCAGTTATGCTCTTCTGGATCGAGATGCATGGCTGTGGCATCGCAAATTTCAAACTGAAATCCAAAGTAACTTCATGGACCCAATATGTAAGCTACATATTCTACAGTAAAGGTAAAATGTTTTTACCATGACCCCACCACAACAATATTTTAGGTGGGATGCCATAGAATCTGGATAATGAGGCTTTCAGGGCATCCAAAGAATTAATTAGGGCACCATGGACCCTGTGCATTGATACTTTTATCCAAATTAAGACCATGAAGTCATAAATGTTGATTGGGCCCAAAAGCTGAGAGATTCAGACAGCACCGGAGGACGATACAGGCTGACCAAGCAATACAGTTAAGGCCACACTGTAGACGATTACCCGATAATGCAAAAATAAATAAGAGCACTATTAAATATAATTTCTTTTCTGTCCATTCAGAGAACCATGTGACCGCTAATGTCACGGTTCATTATATATGTATCTCTATGTTTAATAAATATAGTATATATTTGGACTATACTTATATAAGCCTTTTAATAGATTTGTTACAGTCACAGTAGAAACACAATAGGCAGCCAAGGCCCTGCAGTGGAAGGGTACTAAACATTGGCAAGTAGACTGTCATGGTGGGCTTAACATGATTCCCAAAAGACCACCAGCACGCACATGCATGCACACTCTCATACACAATCATACGCCAAGTAGACCGTAATACCAGCCGGCGAAGAAGAAACGGAACTGGTGTGGTGACATGGACTAGAATCCCAAAGACTACACTAAGAACGTTTGAGCTGAAATCATCTTTACCTTGTTTCCCAAAAGACTATTTGATACCACAACTCAACAAAAACACATTCTTGCACAAATAAGCTCAAGTTATGCAGACTTCAGCTCCAGCCACACTAGCATTTTGAAGCAAAATTTACATAAAAAAAAAAACTTTAGCATGCGACACTTTGCTAAACTGCAATACCTGAACTTACAACTAAATGGACTGGTGCTAAAATCAGATAATACATATTAGCGCTAAAACGTAGACTTTGGGGCTAAAATTAACACCAATAATCGTACGCATTAGCACTAAAATAAGCTTACTGTTTCTAAAATTTGGACTAATGATCTTAAATATTAGCATTACTGGTGACTGGTGCTACATTTAGCAAGGATAAGCTTATGTACTGGCACTAAAATGTAAACATAATGGTAATAAAATCTGTGTTAATAATTTGACATACAAACACAGTTTCTGTATGTATGATGAAGGCGCTAATTTCGGAAACAATACTAGCTTTAATATGTTGCGTCTAAAATTAGCGCTAACAATACATTTTAGCACTCCTCAGGAAAAAAGTTGACTGTAAAACCTCAATCATTCACAGTTCTGCAGTTTGATCATAAACATTAATCCAATCGATGAACTCTAATATTATTATGTTGTTCATAGTCACCACTATAAACATTACAGTTTACGGTAGAAGTATGAAAAGTGCCAATTTGCTGTAAAAATCAGGGGTCAGACTGTTGTGTTTCATAGTAAAACATAGTAACATTTACAGTTTTACTAAGAAATTTAACGTAAAAAAATTTTGACTAAATTAAAATTAGCGCTGCCTCCATTTGGAGCTTTATCAGGGGTCGTCCTTAATAAAGCAGCACCAAATAGCTAAATGGAGGAAGTGCTAACATGTAGGCTTGAGATATTATGGTATGCAGTTAATCAGGATCTAGATACTGTTTTGCACCTTCCTTGCAGCGTAGGCCGGATGCTAAGGAACTGGTAAATTGCTGACTGCTCCAAAACAGATATTGTTTTCATGATCACTTTCCTGCAAATGTCTAGTGTGACTTGAGCTTTAGTCCAGGCAATCTGAAGACATGGGTTAGCATAGATGTGGAAGGGAAGAGTCCGCCGAGAAGGCCAAAGCCTCTTGCTCGTACAGCTGCGGGCCGAGGTTTGACTCAGAATGTGTGGCACATTAAACGCAATTGAGCTTTAATGGAAGTATCACAATTTGGCGTAACATTAAAATGCACCTTGCTTACTCTGAAAGTTTCATTCGGTTGTAAACTGTGTCTCAAGAATGAAGTAGCAGCATATGCTTATGGTTTTATATCCAGCTTGACAGGCAGAAGACTAGAATTGCACACTGGCTGTTTTCAGGTCAGAAAGCAGTTGGTTTTTAATACGTTGGACTGGATCCTGTTGGGAATGGTTTGACGAAATGACCAAGGTGGGCTCTGGGTTACTTGTTCTCGATGAGAGTCTGGACTTTACACACCAGATCTCGGGCCAGAGACAGGACCTGCTTCACGTTGTGGCGTTCAGCCATTTCTAGAAAGAGATGGTGAGGATGTTCAGGAATCAGGATTTCAGTGAAGCTGAAACAAAGGCAGCTCAGTAGATCTTTCTTCTCACCCATCAAGTTCACAGTCACTGGAGTAACAAGACTAATGTAGTAAAGAAGCAATGGAAACGTATGCACCCTGCCAACAAGTTATTTAAGGAATTGTTTTGTAAGAAATCCAATTTTTCCCACTTAAAAAACAGCCTCACCTAAGACATGTTTGGAGTCCATTTTTTTCACTTTCAATGCTTTGCTATAGTTAAGGACAGTAACAGTAGATGTCACCAGTTACAAGGGATCAACGATTTCTATAAAAATAAAAACAGATTTTTGTTAATCGGTTTTTGACTGCGACTCAAGGCGGTTGTATTCCTTAAAGAAAAATTTGCAGCACAATGAGCCACAATGTCTGTTCACAAGCTTTGTATATAATTGCCATCATTTTTTATCCTTAAACTTCCCCAATTATAGCGTGTCAAAATTAGACTATGTAGAATATAATTTAGATGGCAGCCTTGAAATTTTAAATACTGCAGCCTTTAACACTGTGATCTAGATATAAAAAATTATGAACTTTCACCTCTAACTGAGTTCTTGTCTGTAAAAAACATCCCTCAAACATGTCTCGGCTGCATCAGGGTTCAAAGGGAAATTGAGGAAATTTAACTAAAGCAGCCCCTGAATAAATGGAATCTACAGCCAAACCCAAAAGATTTACATCTTGCTTTTGTTTTTGGACTGTTACCATTGAAAAACTTGATGATGTCAGTGAAGTCCATGTTGTTCTCCAGGATGATGTCTCTGTAGAGCTCAACCAGGGCCAGGGCGATAAAGAGCACAAAATGGCTGGAGGAGGCAAACTTTGCTGCCCAGATGGTCTCCCACACCGAAAACACGTCATCGTACACCAGCTCTAACGGTCAGGGGAAAGAGCAACACCCGTCAGTGCATAAATAAGAACATTCCTGGGATTTCATTTCTAACCAGATCAAAGACCAAAGTCTTTGCATTTCCCCTGGTGAAGGGCGTTACCACTAGCTGCATCCATTAGGGAATTCTGACTGTTCTTTCCTTAATCTGATCAAGAAATAATCCCAATTTAGTTCGAAAAGTGTAAAACGAGAGATCAGCAGTAATGATAACCAATAGGGGGAGCTGTGTTTCTTTGGTTCATCCTTTTGGAGAGTCTGTGGTCTTTGGGAAATTCCAGCTTTTACTCTGCAATCTAACCCATCATAATTTTTGCAGAAGGATACCGTTAGTTGCCTGGTATAAATGAATTGAAAATGTCCCTTCACAAGCAGATCTAATCTGCCTGCTTGAGAAGCACCCAATGTGGCACCTCATTGGCTACTTCAGAGACAGCAAGAGTGTGAAACAGAACCTGAAAGGCTCATATCCCACTTTTACTTTCTTTCTTTCTTTTTTTTTTACATTTGAATGGTTTTAGGTATATAAAAGAGAAATGATCATCCTTTCTTCAACTTTTATAATGAAATAAAATGCATTCTTTCATTGTGTTGTTTAAAAAACCAATCCAACTATGAGATTATGACAACTATGAAGTGTCCAAACTTTTGGTTGTATTGATATTTCACCACTGATGGTAGTCTCACTTGATTGGGGACCTCTAATTACATCTCGGCTGTTCCCCGAGCAAAATGATGAGTCATGTTTCACTTGAGAATTAAGGGCCTCTCAACTGTCAAACTAATATGTCTTTGATTTTGAGACGTTCATTAGCTCACGGTTCGGGAAGCTCATCCAGAGCGTCTGACATCGGTGTTGACACTGTCGGAAAGCAACCTTTAACTGACAGGCGCTGTGTTCCCCATTACCTCGTTTGAAGTCTAGGAGGAACCAGCGATAGCAGAAGTAGAAGTGTGTGTAGTCGCCGTTCTGGTGCATCAACTCAAAGAGCTCAGAGTCCAGGATCTACAGGCCGAGAGAAATAAAGAAAGCAGGAAACTAAATCAAAACGTGAAAAAAAATGTAATAAAATAAAACAGTAAGTGTTGGCTTAAGAACGAGCAGCCCACCTGGATGAGGGATCTCATGTTTGCAAAGTGGGTGTCCATTGCCCCTCCATGTGGAAAGTTCTGGTTCATCCTCTTCATCAGCTCAGTGAAACAACTAAATGCCAAAGCCTCTGAAAGAAAAGAGGGAATGGATGACAAAATGAAGTCTCAAGCATGTGTTTTTTGTTGAAAATTATTTCTTAATTTCTTTTTCTCCCAAAATAATTTACTCCTATTGGAACCAGTGGTTCAATGTGAACTGCTTCACCAAAAGGTAGATATTTTAACTCATCGAGTTAAGAGGTGGTGGCCTACGAACAAGTAAATGACATGTCTCTATCCTTCCTTCAGCACTAGGGGGCAATGTGTGTCATTCTGGTGAGCATATTATAAAGACCATCGATTAAACCTTTACAATGGGGTGTCAGAAATTCCGTAGGGCACTGTAAAGAAGTAGACATGATCATCCTAAAGCATTGCAATAATCATGCCCCGCCTAACAGCAAGCATTCAATTCAAGTAAATACAAAACCTCATTCCACCACTCACCATCATCCAGAATGACCAGCAGAGGGGCCAGCAGGTCACACATACCCTGCACGTATCCGATCTCCAGATGCTGCCAGATGTAACTGCAAACGGAGACAGAGGTGTGAAGTTAATGACGAAGCCTAGATAATCTACATGGATTGCCATAAACTCTCAAAGTGCTCTTCTCCTACCTCTGCTGGGGAAGCAGAATGATTCAGATGTAATGAAGTGAGTCTGATCAAATAAGCTGGGGGCTAAGAGTCACCACAAGTATAATCAGAGAACAGTTGTTCACTGAAATGAGTATTGCAATGTGTAATGTGGTGGAAAAACATTGACATTGCTGGGTGAAAAGCAATCTACTCAAAAGGTGCCTAAATGAACAGCAGTCATGCATGCAGGACTGGCTGCTGTTTCGGGCTTTAGCTTGATGGTATTCTAAGTGTAGCACACATGCAAAAGGGGAAGGTTAAGAGGTGCAGAAGAGCAGTTTGTAGTGTGTTCTGTTACTAAACTGAGTTATGAAGAACAAACACCTGCACATGATGTTGCGGAGCTTCTCCAGGTTGGCTGGGGTGAAGTACCAGTAGTTCCTGTCGCACCTCTGGACATCCTTCTCAATGCGGTGCAAGTTCAGGGTGTACATGTCCAAAAGCTCCTGCTGCAAAAGCAAAAAAGCCTGAGTTTTGCCACGGAAATTCCTACTTTATCCAGTTGTCGACAGTTTAGCTTTACTTTGTCCCTCACAAAACCAAGTCTAATCCAGAATAAGAGATACTAGATCAGGTAAATCGGCTATGTATTCATACCGAGTAAGTGGTCCCAATGGAAGAGACTGGTGACGTGGCTCCGTTTTTGTCCCCAGTCACAGTGAGTGAATCAAAGTGGGGGTAGAGACTCTCCATCTGAGGTTCATCTGAATGAATGGACTCTGGGCCTTCAGGACTGTCTTTAGAGCCCCCTGTGTCCGGCCTGAAGTCCAGCACGGGGACGGAGGAGGCTTTGCCCTGGGTCCGAGACTGTCTGTCCCAGGCCGCAGCAACCCTCGGGATCTCCTCCATCTCAATGGCCGAAGGTGACTCATCTGATGGTGTTTCACTCATTTTACGTGTGCTGAATGCTTCGAATACGACAGGCACCACAGTCTCCTCGACCACCGGGGCAATCTGCATGACAGCTTTCTTGCAGCTAGCCTCATCCTTTCTCCTCTCTTTAGCTCTGGATTCATCTTTCCTTGCTGGTTGAGCCTCTTCGGTTTTTGCTCTTGCTCTTATTTTATCTTCTCTGGCCATCTCTGTCTCTGACGCTAGTATTTTCTTAGAGGCAACATCCTTTTGAGGCTCTGATTCTGGTGGAATCTCTACAATCCCTGGATCTTTCGATGTCTTGTCTTTCTCTGTCAAAGACACCAATGTCTCTATTGCATCAGAAGCCTGGAGAGTTTTGGACTTCTTTCCCTCTTCTGTGGGACTCTGCTCTTTTGATGACCTTGGGTTAGTTTCAGCTCCTGACAGTTCATCACCAGTGTCGTTCATTTGAGATGTTTCACCATCTTTTACTTTTTCAGCATCAAACCCTTCAGACCCTGACACCTTTTCCTTTTCATCGTTTAAGGATCCACCCGTTTTCTCTGTCCTTTCTTTATCCGGATCTTTGAACATGTCCTCATTCACCACAGCTGCTTTAATTTGGCTCTTTTGCTCTCCATCTCTGTCACTCTCTTTTGCTACATGCTGGCTTGCGGCTGGGGCTGGCTGCGTTTGTCCGGAAACTTTGGCACTCAATTCCTGTGCCCCACTGTCTTCTGTGCTGAGCGAATCAGAGTGCCCCGAAGTCACTGAGAAGTTTCTAGAAGGAGGGTGGCCCGAGTCTGGTGAAGCATTGCCGTTCTGTGTTGTACCATTAGAAACTTTGGGGAGCCTCTTGGCTTCATCGCTTCTGGGCTCCGTCTCGATCTGGTCGACCTCCTCAACAGACTCGAACACCTGGAGGAAGAAGCCAAAGGGAAGCCAACTACTCCGGGGGAAGGGGCTTAGGGGAATGAAAAACTAGCAGGGATAGTGTGAGGGTAGGGAACGCCTGTTTAGAAGTAGGATTACTTTGGATTACATGTAAAGTCTCATGGTTTATTCTATAAATGTCGGATTTAGTTGCAAGGTTAGTATGAAGTTTATAGTATCAGTACATTGCTCATGTGAGTCAGGTGTGTGGGAAATATTTACCTGTGTGCTGCTACTGGAATCACTCTGTAGACGGGCATCTCTCTGCCTGTCTGAACTACAGCTTTGAGAAGACTTAACAGAAGTAAAAAGACCAAACCACATCAGAACAATGCAGCATCACCAGAAATAAAGGAGCAAATATGTGGCCTAGACAACAGATGTGTCCCAAATCAGGGGGTGCAATTGTCGAAGGATGCACCCTAAGTAGGTGTGTGAAGGACAGAACGGGTTACAAACCAAACTTTAATTGAAACATTCCAGTCTAAAAATGATGCTTCGCTCCTGTTGCTTTGCAACCTTGGCAGCTGCAGCTACTCCCATAACTATTAATAACAAGATGAATAAAAATCATCACCAGCTAGCAAGTCCGCGAAAGAAATCACCTCCGTTCTTGAGGAAATAAAGGCTGCTTTTTCAGCCACATTTAAAGAAGCCTTCGGAATTGATTGCCATTACAGTGTGAATTGTGCTCTAGACAAAGAATTTTGATAGTACTTCTCTTGGGCCGTGATCTATAACTGCCAGGCCATTATATGTGTTTGGATACCTCGTTGCTGATGGTGGAATCACGGTGTAACATCCTCTGACTTGTGCTGTCTATGCTTGCCCCAGACGAGCACTTGGCCAAAGCCACAGCATGCTGCTCTTTCTCCTTCTGCCGGACAATGGCCTCACAACCCAACCACTCGCTCATGGTTTGCTCGTAGCATGCCCGCACCTGCTCGTCTACCTGCAGGGTTCACAACCACCTTCTGAGTTAGGGCTTAAAGTAGACTCAATGAACAAAGGGTTAAAATATGTCTCATGAGAGAACAGGTTAAAGTTGATTATTTAAGTGTTAAGACCCCTACTGCCCCTTCCACTTCCCTTGCTGGCCAGATCCTGTTAAGCATCCAAAACTGGATGCTTAACTCCTGGAGGGCTCTACCTAATCTGGGTCTTAAGAATCTGAGAAACATACTTACCTCCTTCCTCTCACTCTCAGACATCCCAAACTGATAGTGGCCTAGCAGAAATGGCCAGACCTCCTTACGCAGCGAGGGCTCGACCCCTCCAAAGTACACCAGCCTCCATAGTTCCTTCTCATCAAAGGCCTGCAATGGAGCAAAGTGTAAGACATGCAGACTGAACAGACACACACACAAACTACAGACTGGTCAGTTGTACTCTAGTTCAACAGAAAATCAACAAAGAACGTCGATAGTCAGAGCCTGAATTTGTTGTGGCCAAGATGACCCTGTGAAGACCCTGTGAGGCGTTTTGCAGGTTCTTTGGTTGATCTTGAGCTATTCCATGCCCATGGAAGACTAAATGAAATGGCGAACCTGTTGAACCATCTCAACAATTCTATTGCGGGACAAATCTGGAAAGAACCGTAACCAGCATTGCCAGTTTTTTTAGGATTAGAAAGAGCTGATCGTTTGTACAAGCCAATTTTGCGTGTGGTCTCAGCTCCTCATTCATATGCTCCACTCTTGGCGTGACTCAGCGAGCCTCAAGGAACGCATGTAATAAATGAATAAAGCACTCTTTGTGAAGCAGAACAAAAAGATGACTGGCAAAGCACACTTTAAAAGAGGTGCTTCATTTCGCATTGTTTCCAGCACTTCAGAAATGATGGCTGCTCTGACGGGATGGCACTTTCAGGCCCAGCAGCTCTGCGTTAGTCATCCGCACTTATTGTATGTGTGACTAATCGCAAGGATGTGCTTAGAGGGTAATGAATATGCATGAGCAGGCCTCGGGGGTCCTGAGCGGTGGATCTACACTGATAAGAAGATCAGAGCATGTGACAGAAGACAGACACAATGAATTTGTAAATGCATAAAAAATCGTTAGAGTTTCTGTGTCTGGGGTGAGTGAGTGGGTGGGCATGTGACCCCTCCAAGTTTTACATACACTGCAGTCCTGCTGGAATCTGTACCACACGTCTGTAGTTAGACCCCCATAAGCATCACACGGCACATCAGGCTCCACAATGGTGTGATTGACCAGAGCGGACAGGTGGATACGCACGGTGGACAGGTGACGGCAGTACGCAAGCCCTAACAACCACAAACAGACACAATGCTATTAATATCAATGCTGTTAAGATCTTGATTATTATGTACTAGCTTATTGTACACATGTGAAGCTTCACACATACAGCCGTAGAAAGCTCTGGAGATGATCTGATACTTCATGTTGTCACAGAGGAGCTTCAGGGGGGCTCTGCAGAAGAACAACAACATACTTATTAAGTAAAAGTGAAGTGAAAGTGACTGTCATCGTCAAGACACAACAAAATGCTTCTCTACATTTAACCCATAAAACATGCAGTGAGCAGCCATATCCAGCACCTGGGGAGCAGTGCTAGGGACAGTGCTTTTCTCAAGGCTACAGTGCTTTGCAAACATTTTCACGCCCCCATAATTTAAATGTTTCTTAGTCTTATTTTATGTGATAAATCTGCACAAAATAGTCTAAGTTGGTGAAGTGAAATGAGAAAAATGTATATAAAAAATAATTTTAAAAAAATTAAAATTGGCATGTGCATACGTATTTACCATGAAGCCTCTAAAAAGTCCTGGTGCAACCACTTTCAAAAGTCACATAATTAGTGAAATGAAGTCCACCTTTGTGCAATCTAAGTGTCACATGATCTGTCAGTATAAACACACCTTTTCTGAACGGTCCCAGAGGCTGCAACACCACTAAGCAAGAGGCATCTCTCCATGGAGACCAAGGAGCTCTTCAAACAAAACAAGGACAAAGTTGTGTTGGTGGTCTAGTGGTAGGGTACTTGCCTATGGACCTATGGCTCAAGAGGTCCCAGGTTCAAATCCCACCTCTGGCACAACCACCACTGGGTCCCTGAGCAAGACCCTTAACCCTGAGTGTCTCCAGGGGGGACTGTCCCTGTAATTAGGACATGGAAGTCGCTCTGGATAAAACCGTCTGCTAAATGCCGTAAATGTAAATGTAAGTTGTTGAGAAGTATAAGTCAGGGTTGGGTTATAAAAAAATCTTCAAATCTTTGATGATTCCCCCAGAGCACCAATATGGTACCACAACAGAACATGGTATTACAACAAACCTGCCAAAAGAGGGCCACCCATCACAACTCAGAGACTGGTCAAGGAGGGCATTAATCAGAGAGGCAGAAGGAGTTGCAGATTTCCACAGCAGAGACTGGAGTATCTGTCCATAGGACCACAATTAGCTGTACACTTCATAGAGCTGGGCTTTATGGAAGGGTGGCCAGAGAAAAGCCATTACTTAATGGCTTAATGTCAAAAATAAGAAGGTATGTTTTGAGTTTGCCAAAAGGCATGTGGTCGACTCCACAAATATATGGAGGAAGTTGCTCTGTTCAGATGAGACTAAAATTGAAAATTTTGGCCACCAACGAAAATGCTATGTCAGGCGCAAACCCAACACGTCCCATCACTCCAAGAACACCATTGCCACAGTGAAACATGGTGGTAGCAGCATCATGCTGTGGGGATGTTTTTCAGCAGCAGGGACTGGGAAACTGGTCCGAGTTGAGGAAAAGATGGAAGGTGCTAAATACAGGGATATTCTTGAGCAAAACCTGTGTCAGTCTGCCTGTGATTTGAGACTGGGGCGGAGGTTCACCTTCCAGCAGGACAATGATGCAAAGCATACTGCTTAAGCAACACTCCAGGGGTTTAAGGGAAAACATTTAAATGTGTTGGAATGTCCAGTCAAAGTCCAGACCTCAATCCAATTGAGAATCTGTGGTCAGACTTGAAGATTGCTGTTCACAAGCGAAAACCATCCAATATGAAGGAGCTGGAGCAGTTTTGCCTTGAGGAATGGGCAAAAATCCTAGTGGCAAGATGTGGCAAGCTCACAGAGACTTATCCAAAGAGACTTGCAGCTATAATTGCCACAAAAGGTAAAAGTACTGACTTTAGTGAACAGTTATGCACGCTGAAGTTTTCTGTTATTTTATCCTATTTGTTGTTTGCGTCACAATAAAAAAAAAACATTGTCAAAGTTGTAGGCATGTTCTGTAAATGAAATGGTGCAAACTCTCAAACAATACATCTTAATTCCAGGTTGTGAGGCAACAAAACATAGGAGGGTGAATACTTTTGCAAGGCACTGTACCTCAGGGTAACACAGTGGTCCAGGACTTGAACACAACCTTCTGATCATGTTCCCTCAACACTAGGACACCGCTGCCCCACCTAGATTAGGTTTATTCCACAATATTTCCAGATATCCAAATAAAATAGCTTATATCAATTACACTCCTTGTTTTTGTACATTTGATTTAGTACATTTAAATAAGTACACATCCTCTACAGAAGCCTTCAAACTTGGCCCAATTCCCATAACACCCAAAATATATGAAGATATGATATGAAGTAAAATTCAGTACAGTAATACTAATTTTTGTCCAAAATTTTGACTAGTTCCCATACTAACCTTTCATGGTTGCAACCATTAGGGGGCACTCCGTCTGAGAAGCTGCCCTGGGAACAGGAGGAGCAGGAGGACTTTCTGGGATGCCAAATGTTCGCACCCTGCTCCATCAGCTCCGGAGCAGCTGGAAAACACACAACCAAAAAACTGGGTAACAAGCCTCTGGGCCATTGTCCACAGCGCCAAGCTAGCCGATTAGCCAACAACAAGCCAGAGTGATTTGGAATAAAGGCTGAAAATGATTGGTCTGATCTGGTCTCCTATAATCTGGAGGGTCATGTAAGATTTCAGCTTAGTAAACAAACGTCTGCACAAATGCGAAGTAAAAAGTACTGTGGGTTCGGTCAGGTAGACCCATCCAAGATGGTTACATGTTTCATACCCATCTTTCATAATGCTTCAGTTTTGTGAACCTGAATTAGACTGACTTGGTCAGACATGCACCTCAATTTATTGTAGTCCGTTTTTGTCCCAGTCCAGCTTTTTTTAACTGTAGCCTGGCAGACGTTTGCCTAGCAGGGGTCACTGGAAGTCAATTATTCCAACCAGCAGACAAACCATAAAGGAAAGGATTGCCCTAATCCCAGCAGAAGCAATAAAAAGATAAAAGCTTTTGGGAGCGGAGACATTACACCCAGGTGAGGTGGGCGACCCTGAAGGTGACCCGTTAGGCGACAGGGGTTCAGTCGGGCTGCTGCAGCAATGTTTGGGCACCACTACAGTCTGCAGCCTTGGGCTCTGCTGCCTCTCATGGCCGGGCAAGCGGGAGAAGGAGCAGGTGAACAAAGTAGAGGCCTCTGATGGACCGGAGGACTGGGTGACAGTCACTGGAATTAATACATTAATAATGAGAGCAGGATTGATGGGATGTTTGTATCTGGTGTAAATAAACACATTAATCATCCATCTATCCATCCATCCATCCGTCCATCCATCCAACCATCCATCCATCCATCCACCCTCCAATTTACCAAAGTCAGAATGGCTGTTGGGGAAGACAATGCGGAAGACATAATCGGTGGCCTCGTCCTCCTCCTTGTCCGAGACGGAGTCTATAGATCCCTGAGGCCCTCTCTTCCGCAGCTTAGGAAACACCTTTCCCTGTGTGGAAACACCCCCCCACACACACAAACACACACCTCAAAACAGTTCAGCAAAACAGAACAAGGCCAGTATCGTCAGTTGAAACGCATCTTGGAATGTAATTTAAGAGTTCCTTGCCGCAAAGGCTTCTATTAAACCGAAGATGTATAATGACCCAATTAGCATGACCCTTAGGGCCATTTTCATAAGCGGCAGAATTCATTATCAGAGAGCAATTTCAAAAATTTTTAAAACGCAAATGAGAGAGCAGGGACTGGAGAGAATTTAATTATACCAAAAGTAATGGATACGGTTTTAATCTCACTCCGACAGCTAGAAAGCAACTGAAAGCATTTTATGAAAAAGATCAGGTAACATAATGCAAGCGATTCAGCGAGACATCAGGCACTGGTTGAAAGTTTTTGCGCATCTATTAAATTTACCTGACTGGAGTGAGCACTAATCCTAACTGGTAGAGAGAAAGGTGGAGAAACACCTGGGACATGTCACCAGAGTACCCTCAAACATACAACACCAGTAATATATTTGAGAATATTTATTTATTATTACCCATTTTTCGCTGATTCATGGTTAGTTCTACTCAATAGTTCTACCCCCCCCCAACAATGATACAACAGTGGGAGACCCATGAAGCTCCTCCATATCTAGAAGCTCCTCCATATTGTATAGGTTCTAGAAGAAATGCATGTAGCATTTTTAGAGCAGCTTCTTTCAGGAAAAAGAGTCGCTAGTTTGATTACCAGCCATCATGGCATCTGACTGACCTTTCCTCTCTGCGACCACAGCGGAGGGTCTAGCTGACCGTGAGGCAGCAGGCCGTTCTCCAAGCAGGAGAGGAACTGCAGGAGGTGGCCGCCCCGTGGGAAACGCAGAGGAGGCCTCTGGATACCGTCCTGACTGACCAGCACCACCGTGCCGCCACTGTCCACTGCAACACAGGAGAAAAAAAGAGTGTGCTTCAGCATCAGAACAGTGCAGGAGATGAGCTGAAGGAGATGGAATTCAATAAAAGATTTGTAACCCAATAACACTGGACTGAAATACGATTGAGTTTGGCCTCTCTGTTCTTTTTCATTATTGTCCCTCCCCACCCAGCCACAGCCTACAGATCTTCATCAATGCATTCAACAAAGCTTGACTATTAGCTTAAAAATGAATTCTGACACTTTTTCAAAGAAATGGTTCTGAAAGTTACCCAGCCAGACATGTTCACAGTGGGGGTGAATGGAACCAGATGTCTTGGGCACAAAATAGCTGTTAAAAAGCTGCCTTGTGCCTCAGACATTGTTTAACCAGCGTTTGGAGAAGCTTGTGGCCTAAAACAAACCCATTCATGGTGGAGGGGAAGATGCAGACCATTACAGACAGGTGCATCCCATAGAAACACTCCGAAGACACTTGCAGAGGAAGGAAGATGTGTTGTAAACATCTGGTTCCATTCACCACCACTTAACAGAAATCCCAAACTGACTGACATTGATCAGATTGTTGCAATCTCCTTTTAAAGTCCATTTATCCTTGGTCGATCTTGAGTCTGTCATGTCTGTGCATCACATCTATGAACATATTCTCCTCCTGCCAGATACAGACTCCACCATTTTTTTAGATAGAAAACTGTGGAAATATATTATGGACTTCATAAAGGGGATATAAAATAATGTAAATAAAAGAATGATTTGGGTACAGAAATGATGTTCAGTATATTCTGTATGTATTTTATTGATCCATCCATCACCGGTGTCTCTTCTCCTAAAGGGTTTGCAAGGGCTGCTGAATCCTATCCCACTTCTTATTGGCCAAAAGGAGAAAACCACCATGGACAGGTTGCCACTCCATTGCAGGACAGCCATTCCTCAGCTCTTCATGTTTTGCTTTTTCTGTAGTTTTTTTTTTATGTATTATTGTGGAACAATTATTCAGAACTTTCTAAAGTATGGTCTTTCTAAAGTTTTGTCTCTCATTTTCAGTACAGTCTCTGTACCTGAGCAGTTCTCCAGATCTTCCTGAAGGACAGTGTTGTTGTCTCTCATTTTCTGTACAGTCTCTGTACCTGAGCAGTTCTCCAGATCTTTCTGAAGGACAGTGTTGTTGTCTCTCATTTTCAGTCCAGTCTCTGTACCTGAGCAGTTTGATAGTTTTGTGTTGGTTAATCCACACAGTGATCTACGTCTGAACTTTCAAGCAGAACAAAGCATCTAACTTCACTAAAGCAGTGAAGAAACCGGTGCAGATGATTCCAGATGATCAGGGGATTTGTTTACTTCTGATGCTTAGTGTTGGAACCCTTTTATCTAGAACCATGTACCTTTAGACACTTTAAAGCCTGGAGCACTAATACATCTTTCCTTAAATCTACTCCATATGAAAATTTGACAGATTTGAATTTTGGCATAAAAAGATGTTTGTGCACCAACAAGGTTATTCCCTAAAAAATACAAAAAAATGAAGGGCTCAAGACCTTTAAACAATACTTTATATTGATATAAATGTAGAAAAATAGGCTTAAATAACAAGTTCTGTGAAATTAAACCAAAGCTTTCTCCTTTCATACAAACCCATTAATGATGTTAATTCTTCCCAACTATTTCTCATCGTTTAATCCGTTACAAACAAGCAGCTATAAATGTGCTAAATGCAATGGTGCCTCGATAGCGCTCGGTGGCTGGGTTGTTGTTTGATAGTGATAATTGAAGATTTAAAGCTGTGAATCAGAGGGGCTCTAGGGATTTCATTAAGCCGCTGAAAACACACATCTCCATTTCCCCTCAGTTCTACTCCAACCCTTCAAAAATACTTCAGACAAGCAGAAGTGTCTTTAAGGCTTTTTTTCCCCCACCCACGCTGTGTTGGGCCTCTAAATCGTAAGTTGAAGGACCAAAATGAAAGATGTAACCCCAGCTATAAGGTTGTAAAAATGTCCAAAAGCCATCAAAAGCCTCAATCTGGCTTTTGAGAGTTACTAATGATAGATCTTGAAGGCGGTTTCTTTAGGTTCCCGGAGGAGGAGGCATTTTGCACAATGAATGCTGGGATTTGTAGTGAAAGAAGGTGAAAAATGCAACTAAGATCCAAAATGGTGAATTAATAATAATGGTAAAAATGGAGGGTGGTGGTGGTCTAGTGGTGGGTACTTGTCTATGGACCTATGGTTCAAGAGGTCCCAGGCTCGAAACCCTACCTCTGGCACGACCACCACTGGGTCCCTGAGCAAGACCCTTAACCCTGAGTTGCTTCAGGGGGACTGTCCCTGTAATTAGGACATGGAAGTCGCTCTGGATAAGAATGTCTGCTAAATGTCGCAAATGTAAATGTAATTATGTTATCCTGTTGAGGCTACAGGTTGCATTAAATGCTACAGCAATAATTTAATCATACATTTTAAATGATTTTTATTATGATACTTTGAGTGAGTAACTTACCCTGCTGATGACAGTGCAGATACACAATCTCCTCCAGGCGAATGGTCATGGCGTAGTCCCAGTACACACTGCAGCCAAGCAAATCATACGATCAATATAGTCGCATTACAATAAGAGCAGAAAGCAGAGGCTCCTATCGCAGTATAAATAGTTCCATATCAATTTCTTCTAACTTCCCTCCAGCAGTGCATAACCGCTATGTGGACCAATAAGAGAACAGAACCAGGGTCCTGACTTCAGCCTGTCGGCTTGTCTGAATAATTTATAAAATCTCATGGTGCTTTAGATTTGCAGATCAAATGGAGAGATGCAAAAACAAAGCCTCTCATAAATGATGCATCAACACTTTGCATTTCAGCTGAGAAACAAACAACAAGACGTATTCTGCTATTATTCAGCCTGGATCACAGTTAAAAACAACCTTTTTAAAAGAATTCCTGTTTGATGATGAGTTCATGTCTGCCTTCTAATTTAGGTCTAGGATGAGAAACAACAAAAAAAGATAGACTGGGACAAATCTCTTAATTTCTAACTTCTTAAACATAGCTCAAACACTAATTTGTTCATTAGCAGGATCACTGATGTTTAGCACTGACATATTGTGTAGATCTAGGACAGTTCCCATTTCTACCATAGGGGGCAACAAAGTCATTTTTCTTTCATCATGTTGTGAAATTTTTATTTTGTCACCTTTGGCTTGTGGTTTTAATGCTTGGAGCTAAGCAGAGCCTCAGAAAATGCAAAATGCAAACTATTCTTGGTGTAAAGTGATCAATTAATTTCTTATTTTTTAGTCCCGTATCCACCCCCCCGAGTTAAATCTAAAGTGTTAAGGGGTGTTACATTTTCAAAAAACAGACTCAGTTTGAAAATATTCCACACTAAATAAACATTTTACTATGATTAAGCCTGAAGTAATATTGCTTTCAGGTCACAAATGTAATACAAATTAAAAGTTTCATTTTAAAATCTATGATAATGATTGATACATCAATAAGCATGTTCAAACCCTACGACTTCAAATTGCCTGATGTTGATTAATGTCACATTTATTTTGTAAAAAAAACTAATATAACAAACCCATTTTTATATTTTTATCTTTCATCTCTGTCACTATCATTCAGAGCAAGAAAACACAGAAATCAGAATCGCACTTTATTTTTTTGGGAAGGGCTTTTATTTTACTCAATCAATAATAAACATAAAGATGATTTATTTTACCATGACCAACATGGACTTAAACTCAACCTCACTACCTTGATAAATCCAGTCCATTAAAATGTCCATTTTGCACCTCACCTTCTTTCATAGTCCAGGTCTCCCATGGAACCATTCATCAACTGATTGGGGGTCCACTTCAAAGTCATGGCATCGGCCGTCTGGTGCAGAGAGAGGTACCCTGGGATGGCTTCCATGTCATCCCTCTTGCAAAATGACAGAAAACGCATTTTAAAATCAGCACCCAAGAGAACTCTGAATCCAGACACACTACTTTTTTTCTGGGCATGAGAAGAACAAAAATCCAGACAGTTATTCACACAACACACTGTACGAGCATTTTGTTTGCATCTTCTCTAAGGTTAAGACTGGATAAATGATGCAGCTGTTCTGCCATTCATTATTCAGCATTTGTATGGCACAAAGACATGCTGAAAGATGCTCATTTACCAGCGCGTTCACTCTTTCATTATTAATCGTTCCGAGGGAGGGAGAGGAACGAAGCTGACAGATGTTTTGTGGTTGTACTAGTTCAATGTGCATGAATTTGTGTGAACAGGGATTGAGATGTTATTTATATGCTGTTAAAGGATGTCTGATGGTGTATTTTGTTGAACTCTGCAGAACGAGATCTGATTGGATAATTTGTTCATGTTTCCACTGTAAAGTTCATTAACTGTGAGTGATGGCTATTTTGGTGTAACTGTGTCTGATAGATGAATTTTTTGGTGTAACTATGCCTAATTGATGGATATGCTGGTGTAACTGTGTCTGATTGATGGATTTGTTGGTGTAATTGTGTCTGATTAATGGATTTGTTAGAGTAACTGTGTTGGATTCATGGATTTGTTGGTGTAATTGTGTCTGATTAATGGTTATGTTGCTGTAACTGTGTTGGATTTGATGGATTTGTTGGTGTAACTGTGTCTGATTAATGGATATGCTGGTGTAACTGTGTCTGACTAATGGATTTGTTGGTGTTACTGTCAGATTGATGGATTTGTTGTTGTAACTGTGTTGGATTGATGGCTATGTTGGTGTAACTGTGTAGAATTGATGGATTTGTTTCGATTAACTGTGTAGGATTGATGGATTTGTTGGTGTAACTGTGTCAGACTAATGGATTTGTTGGTGAAACTGTGTCTGATTGATGAATTTGTTGCTTTTAAATGTGTCTGATTGTTGGATATTTTAGTGTAACTGTGTCTAATTGATGGATATTTTGTTTTTTGTCTAATCAACTGTGTCCGATTGATTTGTTGGTTTAACTGTCTGGTTGACTGATATGCTTGAGTCTGAGAGAGGTATATATGGGTGTATTTCTGTCTGATGTATGTGTGTTGGTGTAAACATGTCTGAGAGGTATGTATTGGTGTATTCGTGTCTGATGTATGTGTTGGCGTAAACATGTCTGAGAGGTATGAATTGGTGTATTCGTGTCTGATTTATTTGTGTTGGTGTAAACATGTCTGAGAGGTATGTATTGGTGTATTCGTGTCTGATGTATGTGTGTTGGTGTAAACATGTCTGAGAGGTATGTATTGGTGTATTCGTGTGTAATGTATGTGTGTTGGTGTAAACATGTCTGAGAGGTATGTATTGGTGCATTCGTGTGTGATGTATGTGTTGGTGTAAACATGTCTGAGAGGTATGTATTGGTGTATTCGTGTGTAATGTATGTGTGTTGGTGTAAACATGTCTGAGAGGTATATATGGGTGTATTTGTGTCTGATTTATGTGTTGGTGTAAACATGTCTGAGAGGTATGCATTGGTGTATTTGTGTCTGATGTATGTGTTGGTGTAAACATGTCTGAGAGTTATGCATTGGTGTATTCGTGTCTGATGTATGTGTTGGTGTAAACATGTCTGTGAGGTATGTATTGGTGTATTCGTGTCTGATGTATGTGCTGGTGTAAACGTGTTTGAGAGAGGTATATATTGGTGTATTCGTGTCTGATGTATGTGTTGGTGTAAACGTGTCTGAGAGAGGTATATATTGGTGTATTCGTGTCTGATGTATGTGTTGGTGTAAACATGTCTGAAAGGTATATATTGGTGTATTCGTGTCTGATGTATGTGTTGGTGTTACCGGCTGTACGAGCACGTTGTTCTTGCCGAAAAGCAGCGTAGCTCTGGAGTTCTGGTGAAGTGACTCCACGTAGTCCCTTGCTGATGGAGATGGAGACGGACGCTCATCCATACTGCTGCTGGAGTGTCTTTTCTGGATCTGCACAGATGTTCTTTATTAGCTATCAGATAGTATCTTAGTTCCAACAGTTTCCTTCGGTCAGCATTGAATTTTCACTTCACAAAACCATACGTGCACACACACACATACACACAGTGAGTGGGAGAAAACACACTCATGTTTACACTCTGACAATGTCTTGTGATCTGCTTCATCTACCACTCTGGTCCAAAATGACTCAGTGTTAGAGATGTGTGTGTAATGGTGCATTAGAGAACAAACTGCATGTGGTCTAAGATATAATCTGCTCCTCTCTGGCCTCCTGCCCAGTTAGGCATGTGTGTCCACCCTGTTGCCATGGCCACTGGGTTTTAAGGAGGGATGTGCACTGCGAGAATGAATGTTATGGAGCAGAAAGAAGAGAGAAACTCTTCTAAGAGGAGTGGAAGGGAAAGGCACACTTGAGGAAAAAATGAAATCACAGAGGCAGAAAAAAGAAAAAAAAATGAATAGTGGGTCATATAATCCAATGCTATGAAACAAGTCTTGGAAATTAATCCCAAAATAAATTAATCCCTTTCTATACAACTAGCTAGCAAATAATCCCATGATATAAAATAATCCACACAAGCAATCTCAGGTTATATCAAACATATGTCATTAAACAACCATAGATACCGTATAACCCGGATAACAACCCCACACTGTAAAAACAAACCTATAAATAATCCCAAATTACACTATGGGGACAGTAAACATCTGGTTAGATTTGGGACAGAAGACGAGGGCATAGACTTCAAAAGAGACTGACTCGATTGAGGCTGCGGTCGAAATCCTGCGCAGGGCAGAAACTGAATTGGATTACTGAAGAGGCTGACCTTATCAGCTGTTAGTAGGTGTCCATCTGTCCTACATTGCATACGGTTGACCATCGGACCTGTTGAAAAGGCCTGTCTCAGCAGGTTAGCTCTATTTATCTGTAATAGAAGTGGAGGAATTGGCTTCGGCAGCAGGTTTTAAATCTCAGATCTGACATGCTTTTCACCTTAACTGGATTAAAATGGTGGGTTTTAACAAGCATCCATTGCTACAAAGCACCGAGTAGCAGATCACAGCTTTGAAAACCATTCTGGAATCTGTGAGGGACATGCTGTGTGTGAGGAGTGTGAAGTTACAATCACAGGCCATAAAGAGTGTAGTTTGCTGGGATTTCAGTCTTGTGTGGGTCTTTGGCATCGGTTTGTTGGGTGCAGTGTTGGGTAGAATCTGTTAATAATACTGTTAGAGCACTGAGAGCTTCTTCTTCTTCTTTCAGCTGCTCCCAGTAGGAGACGTCAAAGCAGATAATTTGTCTCCATGTCTTCCTGTCCTCTGCATCTTCCTCACACGGTCCACCTACATGTCCTCTCTCACCACATCCATAAACCTCCTGTTTGCCCTACCACTTCTTCTCTTTCCTGGCAGCTCCATCCTCAGCATCCCCCTCCAGATATACTCCTCGTCTCTCCCAACACAATTCTCTGACTTCGTCTGCAAACTATCCAACCTGAACCGTCCCTCTAATTAAACATGTAAACATGGTTAAAGGTTCAATTCAGGGCAGCCAATCAGAAATGAGATCATTTACTTACAAAACACAATCTTAATCTTTTTGATTATATGGAATAAGTTGGTATATTCTCATGAAAGATTGATTTACGATAAATTAAAAGGAATTTTTTTGTACAAGAACCCACACAAACATTTATCTTTTGAAAATAAATATAAATGACAAGGCTTGGGTGTAGAGGTCGTGTTGAGTTTAGGATTTAGAGTGTCGATATTGCTCAATAAAGTGTTAGATACAGAGGGTACTGTTTGGGTGTAGAGTGTGTGTTGGGTTTAGCATGCTGAGGGTAGAGTGTTGGGTAAAGAGGGTAGTGCTTGTGTGTACAGTGTATTGGGTATTTAGTGCAGAGTGCTGAGTATATAATAAAGATTTCTCCTGGACCTTTTGGTGCAGCCCCTTCATTTCCGACCCTAGTAGTGTGTGAGGTAGAGTGTGTGTTCATGTTAGGTTCACTCACACACAGGGCAGGTCTCTTGGTTGGGGAGTCCTGTCTGTAGTGGGCGCTGTGGATCCTGTGTCTCTGCACCAGCTCGTCGGCCGACGGATCTGTCCAGAAATGGTCAGCCGTCTTCATTTTGGTGTACTCCAGGGCGCAGGGGCCCACTGACAGAGAGAGAGAGAGAGAGAGAGAGTGCGAAAAACCTAAGTGAAAGTGACTATTTGTCATTGTGAAACACAGCACAGCACTGCCTTTTACCTACAAACACCATCCAATAGGGAGCAGGGAGCAGTGATGGGGACGGTACATTGCTCAAGGGTACCTCAAGGCAACCTACTGTTCTGGGATTCAAATCCACAACCTTCTGGTTCTGGGGCCCAGTCCCCAAACACTAGACCATCGCTGCCCTTATAATATAGATACATTGATATATAAAACAGACACATTGAGATTGAAACGGAATGAATGTAAGGAATAATTCAGATTAATGAGTTCAAACTCATACCTAACAATGAGGCCAGGATAGGTCCGTCCACCGGGTCCATCAGAACGGCTTCTTTTTCATAAAACTTACTGAAAACAAAAATGACCATCAAAACCTCATTAATTATGTCCGTATGCAACAAACGTATGCGATACAATTCAGGCTGGAAAGATGTTTGTGTTTCGGGCTGAAAGCTACACTACAGTAGTGGTGCTGATTAACCACCATCTGGTACCTGCTGTTCTCCACCAGATACAGGACAATTTTGTCCAGAACTTTCTCGATGAGAGCCGTGCGGATCCACAGGTGTCGGACGGCCTGCTGGGAGATGCTGGGCAGCTTGGGCAGCTTACGGGAGCTGTCGCACGAAAGCGTCTGACTCCGCCTACAAAGGAGAGAAAGAGAGGGGGAGGGAGAGAAGAAAAGAGAGAAAGGAACAATGTAGCATTGTAGAGATACTGAATGCTGTAGGGGTGTTGTGTTATAGATGTGTAATGTAATACTGTTGTATCTGTGAGATGTACTAAGCATTATAGCTGATTGATGTGCTGATTTTGTAACTGTGTAGCCCTGTAGCTGTGCGACGTTGTACAAAACGTTTTTGTTGTGCAGTGTGAGCCGTGAAAGTTTTAGTTGAGTAGTGCTGTAAACGTGGTGTACTGAACATTGTACCTGTGTGATGTACTGAATGTAGTAGCTGTGTATCACTGTAGCTGCGTAATGTATCTGAGTAATGTACTGATGTAGCTGAGTGATGTTGTACTGATGTAGCTGAGTGATGTTGTACTGATGTTGTACTGATGTTGTAGCTGAGTGATATTGTACTGATGTTGTACTGATGTTGTAGCTGAGTGATGTTGTACTGATGTTGTGTACTGATATTGTGCTTTTTAGTACTGTATGTCACAGACGTGCGATGTTGTAGCAGTGTGAAGTTGAACATGTATGATGTACTGAACACTGTAGCTGTGTAACACTGTAGTCATGCTCTCACTTGGTTTCCAGAAGTTGCTCCAGTTCTTGAGCTTTGCGGCAGAGCTCCTCAGCAGGGATGAAACTTTTCCCTACTTTAGTGAAGAGAGCCGCCACCTTGTTGCTGCGCAGAAACCCGGCAGCCCTCCGCTTCAGTCCGTGCAAAACACACGCTTCCACAGCAGCTACACACACACATACACACACACACACACACACACACACACACACACACACACAAAGTAAAACAAAAACAAAGGAAAAGGCCTTATTTTGTAGGATAAAGATCGAATGGCATTTCAAAGCAGCATCTTCTTCACAGAGGCTCTCTGCTCTAACAGGTCAGCGATCAGAGGAATGGTCAGAACAGCTGCAGCCGTAAACCACTGAGTCACACACATTGATCACAGGTGGAGCGTTCAGGAGTACATGCCGTTCAGCTCAGAAACAGAGTGATACACACACACACACAGCGCTACGTGGCAGTGCTCTCAGAGGACTGATCCTGTGGCTCAGCACACAGGGTCACAGAGGGGGGAAGGCCCGCGTTACTATGGCAACCAACAATGATGGGGCACCCTCTCTGATTCCTCTTCACCATCTTCATCTTCCATCTCTCTCTTTTTCTCTCTTTCTGCATCTATCTTTGTCTCACCACTCTGCACTAAGTACTTTGCCCCACAGGTGTGTGTATGTGTGTGTGTTTGTGTGTATGTTCACACACACACACACACATGCATGCGTACACTCACTCACTCTCCATCTGCATTTATTTTTCATTAATTTCATTCATAATCCTTTCATTCTGCTACTCTTCCTGCACAGCCCCTCTCTGTGACACACATACAGTGTCTTCCTGTATTTAGTGCTTTGTGAGGACTGAATGTTCTTACAATGACATGAAGATACACAGGAACACGCTTGCAAGAAAACAAGCAGCTTTCCAGTACAAATGCAGCTCTTATTTTGTCTAAAGATTTTCCTCTGATCCGAGGTCAGTCAGCAGTAGTAGCATCAGTCACACAGTAACAAATGTCCTTATTGGATACAGTACACAAGCCTGTGTGTGTGTGTGTATGTGTGTGTGTGTGTGTGTGTGCTTGTGTGTGCAGGTGTGTGTGTGTGTGTAGCATAGAGTGCCTGGAGAGACAGGTGTAGTGAATAGAGATAGAAACATCACAGACCCCAGGGAGAGCGAGAAAGAGATCAGATAGATGATAGAGAGAGAGAGTAGAGAGAGAGAGAGAGAGAGAGAGAGAAAGACAGGATAAAGAGAGAGAGAGAGAGAGAGAGAGAAAGAGGAGAGAGAGAGAGAGAGAGAGAGAAAGAGAGAGAGAGAGAAAGACAGGGATAAAGAGAGAGAGAGAGAGAGAGAGAAAGAGAAAGACAGGGATAAAGAGAGAGAGAGAGAGAGAGAGAGAGAGAGAGAGAGACGAGGGAGATTTTGTTATCAGGGAAAGTAAAATTTCATCAGCAGTCTCTGATGTTTCCAAAGCAATAATATCCCCACCAAGCCCAACCCAGGATCCAATCTGTCACAGGAAATGATAGCGTGTAAGTGTGTATATGGGTGTGTGTGTGTGTGTGTGTGTGCACGCGCACTAGCCCAGGCCCCAACTGCTCTGCCTATTAAAAATGCAGCCGTGCTGACTGAGCTAACGGCTCTTCAGTGTGGAGAAAGAGACACAGAGTGCTCCTGACCAGCGAGGTCATATGTAGAACATCACCAGCACTGAGAAGCTTATTTACTTGATAATTTCCTTGTTTGTCAACCTGAAGCCTTTGCTTGTAGAAGTATAGAAGAGTGAATGGGGATTAGTGGCTGGGGACCGAGCTGTAAAGTTTGGTGGGGGAGGTCTAATGGGCAGGGTTTGGGATTTTATGGCTTCTTCCCCGTAAAAACAAGAAAGCGAGGTCTATAAGCAAAAAGGTTTTCAAAGTGGCACAACCTAAGTGTTGCAGTCAGGAGATCATGAGTTTGACCCTAGCAATGCCATGCAGGGAGCCTCAAAGAACAGATAGGTAAGATGAAGCTCATCTTTCACCCGAGCGCAATTCAAACCAATATGGCTGTCTGTTAGCTGATGTAACTCGGCTAGCTTGAGGAAACTGAAAAGTGAAAGTGACAACCCTTGTCATTGCGAGGTCACAACACAGCACACGTGAACCACAATGAAATTGGACCTCTGCACTTAACCCATGCACTCAAACACCATGCAGCAATGGGCATCTATTGAAAGCGCCCAGGGAGCAGTGACAGGGACGGTACCTTGCTCAAGGGTACCTCAGGGCAACCTACTTGTGAGGGAATCAAACCCACAATCTTCCGATGCGGGGCAACTCCCTAACCACTAGGCCACCGCTGCCCCTGACAGTCAAATAAAGATAAAAATCTGGATAAATGGAATCCAAATGGAAGTGAATGAGTTAAGACATAGTAGACAGCCTTGCAAGGAGGGTGGAAGCTGTTAGCTAGCTATAGTCGTGATTGTGACCGTCAGCTCAGGAAAGGATGGGACCCTCCAGGGCTAATAACAGCGTCCAACGACGGGTGCAGTGGTGAAAATGGTACACGGCTATTATTTTCAGCAAATGTGTGTGCACTCGTTGCGTTAATTAACCCACCACAGGCAGCCATGACAGCCTGCCTGCCCCCTGGTATGTCCCCCATTATCTGTGTCCAGTATGCAGAGACCCAGGCAGCTGAGCAATCACTGCTTCACAGCAGCAGACTAAACGCTGCAGGTCCATCAGGGGCCGAGGGTTCACAAGCTTCTGGCTTTTATTTCCCGCTGTTGCATCACTGATTCTGAGCTGTTACTGCCGTCTAAGGCCCGGCTTAGGCATATTATTCACAATAAGACGCAACCACTTGCAACCTTTTCATCCCTGCACCACAAATCAGGACTTTTACACCCGTAAGATCACCCGTCATTAGCATACGCTCATTAGCTTAAACATCTAAGAGCAGAAATGGCTTACGATTATCACACTTTTTGTTTTCCTGATAATATCATTGTTCATTTACCACCCCGGTCTGAAGCTAAGCAGAGGCTTACGCTTGCTAGCAAGACTAGCCAGGTGTACAGTAAAAATTTCTTTCCCTAACAAACCACCATGTTTGTACGTCGACCACTGAAGAGAAAAGACCTGGTGTATTGTGAAATCATCAAGCACATTAGTGTTATCTCTAGTTTTAGCTCACAAACCCACCGTGGCCTAGTAGTTCGGTACTTTCCCTCAAGATCTGAAGGTTATGGGTTCAAGTCCTGAACCACTAGGTTATCCAAAGGTACCCTTGAGTAAGGTACTGTCCCCACCACTGGTCCTGCTTTCGGTGTGTGTTTACTACTGGTGTATTTGGATGGGTTAAAATCAGAAGACATATTCACTGTTGACAGGAGTTTCATTCATTCATTCATTCATTTATTCATTCGTTCGTTCATTCGTCTGTAGAAGCAGCTGCTACTCCTCTGATTCACAAACCTGTGTGCTTTAGACGTATTTCTCCAGAAACATCTGTGAAATCCTGTTTTTCAGTCTAATACCAGACAGCTAAGCGTTACCACAGTAGATTTTGTGGCAAAATCTAATTTTCTGTGATCGTTCGACAGCCAACATACAACTGGAACTGCGTGACGGAGGGTGAAAGGCTAATGCAGAGCAAATAACTGGCTGTGAGACGCCAGAACACTGCGAGAACACACACACACACAGTGCATTATCGCTAGTTGAAGCAGCTGCTGGCCACCGTGACATTTACAAAAAAAAACCTTCACCGAAAAACGCTTTTCGTGTGGGAAGCTTTAAAGGCCTCGCTCTTAATTGGCCCGTCAGGTTAAGTAAAGGCCACATGAAGCAAACATGACGCTTCAGGCTTTATCGCTCGGCCTAGCGCATTGATCACTTTTCATTGGCCCCTGGGAGCTACGACATGGCTAATATTCACCAGTTAGCATGGCGCAAAATAGTCAGCTACATGGTCAGTATGTGAAATTGAAATCGAAAGTGACTATTCTTGTCATCATAAAACACAGCACAGCACACAGAGATCAACGGAATTACATCTCTGCATTTTACCCATGCACACAAACAAACGTGCTGCAGGGGGCAGCTACTGAAAGCGCCCGGGGATCAGTGATGGGGACAGTACCTTGCTCAAGGGTATTAACCTACTGGTCTGGTATTCAAACCCATGATCTTCCGATCCTGGGGCCAAGTCCTTTACCACTAGGCCACCGCTGCCCCAAAAACACTGGCTTGTACGTATGTGACAAATGAAGAATGGAATGAAGGAGACTGAAAATTAACACCTCTGTAGTGCAGCGAGGGAGGTGTTTCTGATAAAATGGCCAGTGAGTGGAAGCACATGAGGTGTTAGTGATAAAGTTGCCAGAGAGTGGAATTGTGAGTAAAGGCTTTTCATAAAGCGGAGGGTGTTTTTTTTTATGATTTATGGGGATTATTTTGGTTTTTCACACCCACGGGCAACTCCTTCAGGCTGAAGTGGTCCCGGTGGGTCTTTTTCCTTTACCTTTTTTTTTTTAATGGGCTATTATGGCGCATTAGTGGTTAATATGACATTACACTCGCGCTGAAATGTCATGCCATGACACACTTGTTAAGAGCACTACCACCGATTACATGTCAAGCTTTGACAAGGTGATTGGTGGAGTGTGTGTGAATATGTGTTGATGTGTGTGTGTGTGTGTGTGTGTGGGGGCGTAAGAAAACGAGAGGACTGGCTGTGCCTGTGACTGAATGTGATTCCCTTATTCTAGTGTGGGTGTGTGTGCGTGTGTGTGTGGGTGTGTGTGTGTGTGTGTGTAGGTGTGTGTGTGTGTGTGTGTGTGTGTGCGCAAGACCTTTTTTAGCTTCACTTTTATGGCCTAGTCCATTTATGGAAACTAAGCTGTGATATCACATCCACGAACACACTTTACCATTTAGCGGTCCTACTATAGCTGCTACAGCAGTTTAGCTCCTCTGCAATTCAGTTCCAAACAGTTGGGCTCCTCCCATTTAGACCAAAGCATTTTAGCCCCTCCCATTCAGACCAAAGCAGTTTGGCTCCTCCTATTCAGAATAAAGCAGTTTGGCTCCTCCTATTCAGAACAAAGCAGTTTGGCTCCTCCCATTCAGACCAAAGCAGTTTGGCTCCTCCTATTCAGAACAAAGCAGTTTGGCTCCTCCTATTCAGAACAAAGCAGTTTGGCTCCTCCCATTCATACCAAAGAAGTTTGGCTCCTCCCATTTAGACCAAAGCAGTTTGGCTCCTCCCATTCAGACCAATGTAACTTGAGATAGAAAATCACACACAGTAAAGTATATTTTCTCTCTCTCTCTCTTCTCCTTCACGCTCTACCAGATGCAACATATGCTAATTCTGACTTTCTCCCCAATCGCCTTCATCTGTGCCTGATAAACTGTCTTCTAAAAGAGTGAGACATTCGGTCTGTTGGAGAAAGCTGATGGAGAGCTGTTGGAGAGATGCCTCCCTCTAAAAGTGTGAAAGTACACCTGTATTACACACACACAGACAGCAGTGAACACCTGTGAATGTTGTAAAAAGCAAAGCACAGCACATGTTATTGCTTCATCACCTTGCCCAAAGTGTGATTTCTGAAGTGTGTGTGTGTGTGTGTGTGTGTGTGTGTGTGTGTGTGTGTGTGTGTACCTGCTACACGGTACACTTCATCAGACAGTATTTGTAACTAATGAGTAATTCAAGATTTTCCTGAACAGAGGGTTCATGTGAACCTGAACATGAAAGGTGATCTTCAGAGAGTGAACACAGCCTCCACTTTACACCCGCTGACACTGAGACCGATAATCACATAAACAGTCAATATATATATTTATCATATATATTATATATAGGAAATGAGAGTATATATCATATACAATGAGTGTGTGTGTGTGTGTGTGTGTGTGTGTGTGTGTGTGTGTGTGTATATATATATATATATAGTAGATAGATATATGATACACACACAAACTAGGTTCATCTTAAGATCTTTGACTCACCACAGAAGGTGACGATGTGGCTGCTGTCTTCATGGACAAACTTGCGTGTGACTGCTTCCTCCATAATCTGCTTCACCTGTGAAGGACACAGCAAGGCACTGCAGTAAACACTAAGACATTTTAACCCATGTCCTTGCCCAGTGCCAAGCGTCTTCTAGAGGGACATAAACCCCACTCAGCACTGAGCTGAGGCTATTACTCCAGCAAGAGGGGGCTTGTCCAAATGAAGACCCCTGATTTCAGAAGAAAAGCTGAACAAAGCAGGTGTTCCCCAAACACTAATGGCACCAGTAGGAATAAGTACTTAGGACATATGCTTTAAGAGCTTGAGGAGACCCTGGAGAGGTGGAGATATGCTAAAGAGATAAGAGGTGAAGATAGGTTGGAGATCTAGAGAATGAATGCTGGAGGTGTCAGAGATAAAGATGCTGCTTTGCGTTGCGAGGGACGAGGATGGACAGGATTAGGAACAGCTATATTAGATGGACAGCTCAGGTTGGACGATTTGTGGAAGAAGCAAGACTGAGTTGGACATGTTCAGTATATCAGGATAAGGATGTTGAGGATGGAGCTGTCAAGCAAGTGGAGAAGATGAAGGAAAAGAGGAGGTTTATGGATGTGGTGAGAGAGGACAGATTTGGTGAGAGAGGTGTTGGTAGCACGTGGTCAGGTCCATGCACGTAAAACACTGACGCGTTATTGGCTTTGGCTACTGAAAACTGTTTCCAACCATCTGTACCGACGTCTGTGCCCACACACACACGCACACACACACACACAATCTGTGTCTCCATCATGGAGGCGTCTGGTTGTGAGGGTGATTAACTCTCTGATTGGCCGTTCGAGGGGGCTGTCGCTGATTGGCTGGTTGCGGGGGCCTGGGTAATTTCCTGTGGATGTGTGTTTTTCCTTGCTGGTACATTACACAAAAGGCGTGAGTGAGGGAAGGTGATGACGTCAGAAAAAGCCAAACACACACACACACACACACACACACACACACACACACACACACACACACACACAGGGAGTTTCCTTGTGCTTAACAGCTGATGGTCTCCCTTTAGTCTAAACTGAGCATCCATTGAAAAATGTACTGCTACATGTTATATTAGCAGATATTCTACATGATTTTTTCCAAAATGCAACTTAGTGTTGACAATTACACCAGTAACCACTACCTTAAGTCATGGATATTTTTCAACAATAAAATATAAAGATACTAAAATAGATAAGACTGGTCAAAACTGGTCAAATCAAATCCTTTACAAGGCCCTCGAAATGCAAAGACTTTGCAATTATGACTTTATTTTTAAGAAACAAAACCATGAAGACCAAATCCTTGGTCCAGAGAAAATGAACAGATCGCACCTGCTCATTGAACTGAATCTCACTGTATATGAGGAGATTCAATGAGTCAATGAATCACTGAATCAAATCACCAAATCCAAGACTATAAATATGTTCTTCATGGGAATGTTCACTGTGAAATGCTGAAACCATCCTCATGACCCTTACAGTACAGCCCTGACCCTGACCTTCGATCCTGCACACTCTTAATGCCAGACTATGGCTGTAACCTGCCCTTTCTCATGCATTTCTCAGCATGCCCAGAGTCCCTCAAAGCCCTGGTCTTCACTCTGACATTTAAACCTACGTCCATGTGTCCTGCTGTTGTAACATCTGCAGAAACACTACAGGTTCATTTTGGTTCTATTTTCAATTTAATTCAGGCCTAGACTACATTTCTTCGTTGGTAGTGAACAGTTTTTAGAATGAATGATATAAAGTCGTGTTTGGCAGACTGATATTCACCACAAGAGGGTGCTATTAGCACTCAAGTCCCTGAAACAGAGCGGCCAAGCTGGAGGAGATTGCCAGCTAGAACTGGACATGCTTGGAGAAGATTTCTGGCTAGCTTTGGAATCAACACTTGGAGAAGACTGAAGGTTAGCATTGTGCTGACGGAAGAGGGACAGCTACCCTAAGAGAGAGCAACAGCAATTTTGATGCAAGCTGATGACAGAACCAATGCTAAGACAGCTGAGACACTAACTGGTTTTAAGGTCGGACACCCAGCACAGGTCTTCCACCCAGCTCTAATCCTAGAGTGTGTTTCCAGTGTAGAACCTCAAGCTTTCTTTAAATGGGTTAAGAGCACTGAGAACTAAGTAGGCTCCGGTCTAAGTAGGTGATCGTCCAAGGTGTTGGAGTAAGACTCTCAACTACAAGTTATTATTCTGTGTTTAAGTGGTAGGAATGAGTCACTGATATTCTGAATATAACACACAATAGGAAGTAAACTCCTCCGCTTTATGTACGTTATCAACTTTGGATTGCCTCAGCTGGTGAAGAGAGAGTGGTTGTGGAGGTGGCGAAGGGCAGGAGGGTGAGAGACAGGCTGACTGTCCTCAGAAGTGGAGAACCTGATGTGGTTTGGCAGGTCTCAAAGACTAAACAACAAAACAGTCTCAGTATTTATAGTGCCAGTTCACTTGAACCAGCGAGGTTTTCATTTCCAAGGTGCATAAAACGATGTAAAACATTATCACACTACATCAGACTATGGAAGAGATATGTGGTACATTAAAATGCATATGTAACATAAAGTCAAGCTACATGGAACACAGTCCAGGTTTAGTATTTTAATACTGTTATGTTGCATTTGAGAAAGTTTCTCAGAATTCTAGACCTCTGCTTAGGAAAGGAAGTGGAAACTCCTACTTGGAAAGTCGGGACATTATCACTCTTCCAATCACCAAAAGTTCAAAGATGTCCAATTGTTAGTAGTACTGTGTGACTGGGGACATCCTAGCGAGTGGGGGGGATTTGAAGTGAAGTGAAAATGACAACTTGTCATTGTGAATTATAGCACAGCACACACTGAACCACTACAAAATTACTTCTCTGAATTTTACCCATACACCATGTGCCAAAGGGGCAACCATACATCCAGCACCCTGGGGAGCAGTAATGGAGACGGCACTTTGCTTTGCTCAAGGTTCCCTCAGGGCAACCTACTGGTCTTGGATTCAAACCCATGACCTTCTGATCCCTAGGCCCAGTCCTTAACCACTAGGCCATTACTGCCCCTGTCCTTTGAAATGACTAAAATTGGGAAAACACAAAGTAACTATCATTCATTAAATGTCTAGCTTATTATTAACAATACTTGCTTTAAAGGAGGTTCCATGTTTTTCCTCACCTGACGTTGAGGACTGGGAATTATTAAAGACCTAAAGGGCCTTGACTTCCCTTTCATCCTCCAGGGCACAAGTTTCCAAAACAACTTGTAGGAGTGCCCAGTGAGTAGTATTGCAGATGGTACCTCAGGGTAACCTGGGACTCCAAAAAGTGTTCTAAAAAGCATGTCATGAGGAGGCCATTGTAAATTACTAATCTAGGCTTCAGTCCTCAATCACTGACCTCTTCAAGTGCAGTGGTTTTCCTGAGAGACATCCTGAAACATTGTAGCATCATGTCTTACGTTATCTGAGGAAGGTCAATAGCTACCAGAGTCGAAGCAATCAGAACATGGAAAGATCAAGCTCTAAATGCAGGGTCATTGCCATGGGCAACTTATCCGTAAATAAGTCGTCGCTGTCGCTGATATCTTCTGACACTGTGTAACTAATACATCTAGCATGGGTCTCAAGGATGACGGGGGTTTGGCCGGAGCAAAATTAAACAGCGAATTTATTTAAGCTTTTAGCCTTGGCACTAACAGAGCGATCAATGCCAAGGACTTAAAGGGAGAGTCCAGATTTTTTAAAAATCGAATCTATTCCTGCGGTTTGGTAAGTGCATTTACCAGAATGTCTAAAACACACTGAGAACGAAATGGAAAGTTGACTATTTAATTCCAATGTGGAAGTATAACAGTTGGGCAGACACGTGTATTATCAAAGCGGCCCTTAAAAATATTTCCAGCTTGATCAGGAAGGAGAAAATAAAAACTCCATCAACATATTTACAGAACTTTAATTCCCCCAATCCTAGCAGTCGTAGAAGCACATCTTTTCACAACAGTTCCCTTAATGCAATGAACTCCCAACGACAGGGCCAGCTGCAGAGGCAGCAGACTGAAAAACAGCCTCAATGCTCCATGAAGGCTACATTTGGGGAAGGCAAATATTAATTTTCAAAGCTCACATTACACTCTAAACGCTGCAGGAATGAAACGAGAAAAGCTACAATGATTCCTGACTGGCGTTTTAAAAGGAAAAGGCTCAATGTACTATAATCAGGGCTCTTCGAGGTGGTTTAATGTGATCATTGCTGACATACTGAGCAGTGTGGGCCGAATAAGAGTCCCTTCAATAACATCAGCATGGGAGGCAGGCCTGGTGAGAACGGTGACATGAATAAAGCAAGCAATGCTGTAAATCCTTGAGATGTGTGGTGTGCTCCAACTAGGCCTTTTCTTATGAATGGTTTGAATGTGTGTGTAAGTCTGTCATATACTTAACAGCAAGAATATGTATTAAATGCACACAGGTGTGGTGGTATTTGAGTGTTATAAAGTACCAGTTTGATATTTTTATTTTTTTATTTCTAATTACCCATTTTGTACCCTCTCTTTATCCCGGTTACGTTTCCTTTCATTCCATCTCATTTCAGTAGCAGCCAAGCATGAAACACTTCATATAACTTCAGTGTGAGTGGGTGGGGCTATGCTGCTGAATTAGTGTATATACGTAAATGTACTGTTTATTGTAAAAACACAAAAACAATATTTAATATACAGGTAGTATGGACTAGGAAATTCAAAGGTACAACATTACTATGCTTTAGAAGCTTTAACTTGTTAAAAAAAAATTTTTGAGAAAAGGAGAATTTTTCATTATGCGGGTCCTTTAGGATAGAAAAACGTCATAATGTCCTTCTCAATTTGACAAAAACATGACCTTCAGTGCAGGATTTGACTCTTGTGACGTTGTGGAAGTGGCACTGTTGATCTTTTAGGTTTGGAAGTGTCACCAGACTTGAGTGTGCACTACATTGCTAGCAATATGCTAATTGATGAGGAGGGTTTGGGGCAAAAGAGGTTAGCATCATGCTTGTGGGAAAAAAAGGGAAAATCATGAAATTGTGCTGCAGCAGAGGTGGAAAAATAAAGAGACTAGCACACTAGCATAAAATTTCTTCAAGCGTAGCCAAAGCTATTCCAATCAGATACAGTGCAAGGCTAATTTAGCAGAGATTAGCCATTAAGCTTGTTTATTTTCTTGGCTCATTTCAGTTGGCCCAACACCAGAACATCCATAACCATTTAGCTTAGTCAGGTACAGTAAACATACTGAAGGCCAGAAAAAGCCAAGGGATCAAGAGGTCAACCACTGAATATTGACCATGCTGGAGTATTCAAAAAAGGAGATAAATATGATATCAGTTGGCTCAAAAGAGATTATCCGAGATGTAAAGTGAGGAATAATTACTTAAGTCCTTGAGATTTGAGGTATCTGTACTTTTCCTCTGTATACTTAAACCCAAATCTCCATCCTTTCCTTCCATTTTCAGAACAGACTCTTTATTCCGATCACATCTGAGTTGATCCTCCATTATTTAAATTTTATTCACCTTCCCAACATCCATCAGCCAAAATGGACACAAACACACAGAAAAAGGAGAATCAGTAAACACATAGATGAAAGTGAAGCAGTAAAGTTAATGTTGATCATTTTCAGATTGTTTTTATTGGAGTTGAAGTTTGAGGCTTTAATAGTCTTTAATTCTATTAATATGGAGTTCAGTTCACTTTCAGCACAGACAGACGCTACAAATGTCCTTCAGAGGAGACACGTCTCACTTTACACTCTCAGTACATTCCTGTAATTTTTACTTTACACTCTCAGTACATTCCTGTAATTTTTACTTTACACTCTCAGTACATTCCTGCACCTTTTACTTTATACTCTGAGTACACTTCAATGTAATGAAGCTGAATTGGTACTACTACTTTCACCAGAGTCTTGTTTTTTTACTAAAAAAACTTGTGGGCTTTTGCCAACTCTGGAAATTACCACCATGCTTTAAATATAAAGAATCTAATGTTTAACTGAAGCTTTAAAACACAGCGATACACACTGGCAATACATTTAGCAGATATTAGCCATTAAACTCTTCATTTGAAATCTTGGCTCATTTGGACTGGCCTAATTGAAAAAAGACAAGAACAACAGATTGATCAGGCCAAACATCCATAAATGAGTCAGTCTTGCTACAGAGAATATATTGGAAGGCAGATCCACGGGTCATTAGTGAAGCTGTCGCACCCGGAGAAAGATGACAGTTTGGAAAGAAGGCAGTAAATAAGCCACGACACGCTCTTCAGTCTCCAGAGGCAACAAAAAAAGCAAGGCGCATTGATCGCCCTACATGCTTCTTCTGGGCGGAAAAGCATAGATCTTGCCATGGTCCTTGCTCTAATTGGATTGTAAGTGCCTGCATGTGTGTGTGTATTCTGGTGTGAAGGACCCACAGAACCACAAACTGATCAAGACGGCCACTGGCAAAGTAGTTGGTTGCCCAGTGTCACCAACCATTTTGAATACTATGCACCAATTATAACAAGGTGGGCTCCCAGCAGGGTGCTTAAAAAGGAGTTTAGAGACCAGATCTCATTGGACATCCATTTAGTTGTGACTGAAGGGGTTGCTTAGGTTTGAAAAAAAGGAGCATTAGCAGAAGAAAACCAGGCCTCTTTATCTACTCCAGCCATAACTCTCAATGGACAAGCTTTCCAGGGGCCGTGCCCTACATTTTTCTTGAATCAAAAAGACATGGGATGGAGCTATTTCTTCTTAACTTCTGCACTGGCTGTTTTATGCTTAGGGTTGCTTGAATTTTAAAAAACTGTTTTGTAAAACTAAGCAAGACAGGAGGCGAGGAGTATATCAGGAGAAGGATGTTGAAGATGGAGCTGCCAGGAAAGAGGAGACGAGGAAGACCAAAGAGGAGGTTTATGGATGTGGTGAGAGAGGACATGAAGGTGTGAAAGAGGAAGATGCAGAGGACAAGAAGACATGGAGACGGATGATAAGCTGTGGAGACCTCTAACAGGAGCAGCCAAAAGAAGAAGAAGAAGAGGAAAGATTTGACTTCAAAAGATTTGACTTCAAAAAGGCAAAAGAAACTCATGATATGGACCCTCGACTCAGTTCATCACCTGATCATAAATAAAATAAGAAATGAATAAAAAAGAAAAAGTTGGTATGATCTCATTCGGTTAATGCTTACTATGTGTGTGTGTTTGTGGGAGTGTGTGTGTGTGTGCGCATGTGTGAGAAAATGAGAGTCTGGTTCTCCTGTGATTCTACAGTCCCTGACGTCTCAGAACCATGGTGAAAGTTTCCATGGAAACAGCATGCGTCGCAAACCCTTTTCCCGTCCTGGCGAGTATTTGCCGGGTCGCTCGCTGATTTTCTATGTGTGTGTGTTTGTGTGTGTGTGTGTGTGTGTGTGTGTGTGTGTGTAGTCACTGTATCTGTTTGTGAGAAGCGCACCTGAACAGGATGGTAGGAACACGATGTCCAGCCGAAACCTGAAACATTTCTTCCCATATTTCAGTGTCCATTTTGATGTGTGTGTGTGTTACACACCATTTTATACTGCTTTTCCAACTACAAAACATTATTAAGTCATAGTACTTACTGAGTATTTATAGTAGATCTAAGTATTTACTTAATAATGTATAGTACTGACTGAGTAATTCATAGGAGACAGTGAACCATTTATAGTAGACACTGAATAATTCATAGTGGATACTGATTCATTCCTAGAAGTAACTTAATTATTTGTGGTAGTTACTGAACCATTTATAATAGATGTTAAAATGATACAAGTTTCCAAATAATTTCTTGTAAATCCTGAATAATTCATAGTTACTGAACAATTTTATAGTAGAAACTAAATAATTAATATATGAATAATTATATGAGTCACAGAATAATATGCATTAATCACTTTAGATGCGTTCGCACTCATTAACCTAAAATTAAACAAATATGAATACCTTACATGCGAATAAAGTATACAAACTGCAGAAACATCAGTGGTAGTTATTTGCTCCTTTCAAGCTCCACATGGCTCAGTTTAAGTGATTATTCATGACTATTTAAGTGTTATTCACGTTTAACCGTAAACCTGAACACTGAGCTCTGTTTGTTCAGACCCTGATTCCTGGCCAATAGAGATTCCAGAAGAGTCTATTTAAAGAGTGCAGAAGTTCCTGATATCAAACTCCAGCTGTGTGACTCATCTTTCTCCGTCAGCGGCCCAGAGGAGCTGAAGAATGCTTCTCTCCACCCAGGTCAGTGTGTATGTGTTATGTGTGTGTAAATAGCTTGGGCGTCAGAATCAGGAAACAAACCACAAAGTCCCACTGACTTTGCACTGCCTCTGAATTGGGGCCTCATCATTTTTGACTTTCCCGGCCTTTGCAAGGATCTTCATATCCAATCCCTGAGGTGAAGGGCTGCATTTTCCAAACACTAGTAGTGAACTGTTGACGACGACTCTCAATGCTTACCAGAAAATTGGACCCAGGGTCCTGATCTGAAGGTCCTTTTTGTAAACTTTTGAAAAACCTACCCTTCTTGTCATTTTTTACAAGCATCGATGGCTCAGTGGTAGATTTCATGTCTGCTGGGAGACCAGGGTCCGATTCCCAGCCAAGCGATCAAAGCATTTTTGTGAGGCAGCGGTGCTCTAGTGTTAATGGATGAGGCCCCAGGATTGGAACATCATGGGTTCAAATTCTGGACGAGAAGGATACCCTGAGGGATCCTTGAGCAAGTTACCATCCCTGTCACTGCTTCACTGACATAGCATAGCTGCCCCCTGCTACTGTGAGTGTGGGTTAAATACAGAGGATATATTCCGTTCTGCTGTGTTTTACATTGACCAATAGTCACTTTCACATCACTTCAGATTTGTTGGCTCAGCTTTGCATTTGGACTGAAATATCAGAAACACATGGAGAAAGAACAGTGGAAAATATGCACGAGGACGCAGGGTTTCGGAGCTACGTTTGCATGCTGAAGCCGGTAATGGACTGAATTATGCTGCGAAAGAGGGTTCGCTCTTTGAAAACCCTTTTAGTGCAAGGCCACCTTGAATTTCCAGTCATTTGGACGCGATTATGAATTAGCTGGTTAATGAAACATCTGAAGAACATGTACAGAATCCCTGCCTGTTCTTCAACAGCACTGCAAAAGCCAAACGGCAAGGAAAGAATCTGTATTTTTCTCTTGAGAATGGACACATTCAGTGTCTTGCTTACAACAATTTTTCTCTGAAGGTCAAAAATATTGCATTCACATAGATCACTTCCTTAGTAGCTTATCTAGCAAACCCTTTAAATGATGCTACACCAGATCAAACCCTTTAAATGATGCTACTCCCCTAAGGAACCCCTGAGCAAATCACCACCCCCCAACACTGCTTCCTGGGCGATGGATGGCTGCCCGCTGCTTCGCTTGGGTGGACAGGTTAAATGAAAAGGAAGCATTTCATTGTGGTGTGCTATTTGTTTAGTTTACGCTGTGGTGCAATAGTGTTTATTGACTTTGCCATCAACAGGAAGAACTGGATAATTGACGAATCTGCTTCAACTGCAACCAAGAAGAAAATACTCAAGAGAACTAATAGTCTAGATAAAGCAGCAAGAACCATAAAACTGGAACCATCCATAACAGGCTGATGGCCAACACTGGTGCAAGAGGTTCTGGTCCTTCGCGCAGCAGGGTCAAAGCTCTGGGGTCAAGAAGCTACGTCTTAAAGCATCATCCACCTTAAAGCGTATTAAAAAGCATCTGAATGCTCAATCCAGTACAATGATCCACAATAACTTCAATGTTCCTTCCTATCTCAGATCACGATCATCTCTCCAAAAACAGGCAAGGCTGAAATGAGAAGAGGACACGCGTTGATCGATGAGACATTTTGCAAATGGCCGATGTTCTTGCCGTCTGGCAGAGTCTGGGTGCTAAATCAACACACTACAACAGCATCTTGCAAGATGGGTGATGTTTCTATCACGTTTTTGCAGACGGCTGCCTGCCAAAACACTGTCACGAGCAGATGGAGTGCAGTGGTTTAAAGATACAGAGAAACAGAGAGGACTGGTAGATGGCAGCTCCGACACCTTCACATGAGCACCGTGGCTGAGGCGTTTCTTTAAAAGTCCAGAGCCCCAAGAATGAGGGGGGGAAAGGGTTTGTGGCAGATACCTGTGTTTTAATCTGAAGAAGAGATTAAGTGTCTTATCTTGTTTGACTGCTAGCAAAGTAGGAAATGAAGCTGAGAAAATCTTATCAGTGGCTTCATGCTTGTGGCATTGTAATTATGTAAGGGAAAAAAAATTGATGAACGTAATTAAAGCGACCGCAAGAGCCATGCCGTAGTTTCATAAGCCATAAAGCAAACATCATTATGGAAGCATTCTCTACGCATACTCGGTACATTCTCGTGTTACACCAATCCAAAAATAATCCAGATTGGAACACTGTCCAAGCCCATTCAAGATGTCACTGGTGAAAGGCTGAGGATTAGGGTTACACCATAGCATTTTAAAGTGCCAGTCATGCTTAGGAAGCAACACTGGGCAGTCAAGGCCATCAGCTCTGACAGGAGAAATACACTTTCAACTTTTTTGGACCCAACATAAGCTAGAGCAGTTACCCTGTCTCTGTCTTTTCACTCACATCCTTGACGACCCAAGTGATTGGGAGAACAGTCCTATTAAAGTGTATCCTGGTCGAATGTAGGAACCCAAGGGTTTCCGTTCCTGCACACATCCCTAGATTCACAGAATTGCCTAGGTTCACATGTCTAGACCTTGCAATGGCTATGTACCTGAATCATCTCATCAGGACAGAATAATGACCAATATTTCTGCACCTTCATTTGCAGGATATGAACCCCTTCTTGCATTTGCTGAGAATTTCACGTTTAAGGTCTTAAGCGCCCGGTGTGAGTGGCATGAAGCTTTGGGTGGTAGAGCACTTGAGAGAGCCGTGTTTAGGAATCCTTGGGCCAAATTGGATACAGCAATTACGATGTCTTTATCAAACTTTAATTAAGCACCAGAGGCCGGCCTTTCACACAAATGAAGCCGAGACTTCGACTACAAAGAATGTTCAACAAAGTAAATCCCCTACGGTGGTGTAATTAGACTGTCAGAAGACAGCTTATTAATATTTCCCTTGGAAAGGCAGCCTCCTGTGTGTGTGTGGAAGGGCAGTGAAGTACACACAGATCTGGAATGTCTATAAAAACTGCTTGCTTTTACAAATTCCGGTGCGGAACTGGGATCTGGGTAGTAGGTCCTCGGGAAGGGCACTATATTCCAACTCCACAATGTGGCAGGAAGTGCAGGGGTGTCTGAGGTACTAAAAAGATCTGCAGGGACACACAGATAAGACCAAGCCAAAACCATGTGAGACAAGGGAAAGATAAACAGCCAGCAAGCCGGTGTGTGTAAGGGCTTTCTGCGAATGGCTGTGTCAATACAGGTGTGTGCTCGTGTGAGTAAATTTGCGAGAGGGAAGAAAAGGCAGAGAGGCAGGTTTGTGGTCCATGTAAACAGCCGAAGGCAACTCAAGCCACAGATGCAAGAATCGAAGCATGCATGAGGCAGATCAGCCTCATAAGCAGGGAGGAAAAGACCAAGAGACAGACTGATTTGCTTCATATCTCAGTCCAGTCCGCTGGGGTCTGATGTGTAATGTTTCTCTGTTTGTAGCTGGTGCAGGAACCTGGCCAAGAGGCAAGTAAGTGTAGTACCAGCCAAGTCTGTCTGGGTTGCCAGACTGTGGGTAGACACAGAAAACACTGTCCAAATCCAGAACACACGTTCTCCTGAGAGGCATGATGGCAACATCAGCAGCTAGGAAACAGATAAGTGTGACCTCAAACAGAGTCGATACCTGTTCCTGGGAAGAAGGACTGGGTACCTATACAAGTCCCTGACCATCTCAGAAGGTTGTTATGATACTTCCCTTGTTAAAATACCAGAGAAGACAGTGGACACTGAAGGGAGTGTGTTTCCGGGGTAACAGTTTACTGTAGATTGGGGTTCAAAGGCTACATGATATCTAAATAACCCTGAGTGAATGTAGCCTTTGTGATCGTGGAATCATTGGAATAAAACTTCATAAATGTCTCTTAGGAAAAGAGACATAAGCCTTCATAATCTTTTAGAAAGCCTTATTCCAATGGTCATAAAGGCAGCTGTTGTCCATTTTGATGTCAACTCATTATTGGAATAAGCCTTAATTAACAAAATGCTAATGACTTACTCCATCCAGGATGCATGGATATTTTTGGCTTTTCATTTTGTAGCTGTTACAGTTCATTGCCCACTTTAATAACCGTCCCAGCAGCCAGTATTCCCCCTCAGGCCAAGTGTAGCAAGTGTAAATCTAGCGGCCGCCATTAGTTCCGCCATTGATTTGGTACCATTTCACTTTGGGTGTCAAAGTGATATTTCATATTTCGTTAATATTTCATCCAACGCTGGACAAATGATCGCCTTAACATTCACCAGAATGTGTCCCTATGTGTCTGGGAAATCTGCAAATAGAGGTGATGGGAAGTGTGGATTGATATGGGGGCCAACTCGCTCCTGCACTGGCGGTCCCCAGGGACCAATGAGTCATCGCTGGGAAAAGCAGCAGGGTTTCTTAACATAATTCACATGCAAGTGGTTAAAACAGGTCTCCATTCTCACAAAAGTAAGAGGCTGATGGAGAGCATGAGAGGCAGAGCTTTTATAATGAACTGATGATGGAGAACCTTTGGACATCGATGTGGAGTCTGCGGTGGGAGAGTGATGGAGAGAAAGGGAGTGAGGCGGGGGTTGGGAGAAGAGAAAGGGAGATCTATTGGTCTGCCAGTGACATTTGCAGGCTTGCACGCTCCCGTATGCTACGGAAAAGCATGAATGAATTTTTTGAAGGCCACTTACACACATGAACATTTCTCCACCACACATGGCTGGTGTGGTGTTACTTATTGAACTTTCCCTCTCTCGTTTCCTTCACACAAAAAATGGGCACTATGGGTGTTTAATTAGCTTCGGTGATGCTCCTGTTTATCGTCAGTCTCTGAGGATCTTTAAGGTGTGCATATGCCACGTCCACAATCCAGATGACTCAGTCATAGCAGACCCACTGGACGATACCCACACACAGTCTGTCTCACACACATACACAAACACAATGTGTAAGTATTACACAAAACGGCATTAAGCCTAACCATGCATTAGTCCTTACCATACCACAGGACAAGTCAGCTAAGGTATATCTAGACCCTCAGTCGAGAGTGTGTGTAAAATGGAGAAACCCCAGGAACAGAGGTCACACCTGAGGAGCATCTCCTGTCCACCTAACGTGTTTGGGTGGGCACCCACATAGCCAGGGAAAGAATACACACACTCCACACAGAAAGTGAGATGGTACTCGACACAAAGTCAGATATCTGTCTACTGACTGAAACTTGGCTTAGACCCACTGACACCATCCCCTTAGTGGAAGCCTCCCCGGATGGGTTCTCATACCTGCATAAATCACGCTCAGTAGGACGTGGTGGAGGCCTGGCTGCAATTTTTGATGAATCATTTAAGGTTGATTCAAAAACTACTGAGAGCTTCCACACATTCGAAGTGATGCTGCTAAGCATTAGGTCTGATTTAGTGCTCCATATCCTATTAGTTTATAGACCTCCAGGACCATATGCTGCCTTTGTCAATGAATTTGGCAATCTGCTCTCTGACTTGGTTGTTAGGATTACTAGATTCGTGATGTTAGGTGACTTTAACATACATGTTGATACAGAGACGGATGCAGGTGCCAAAAGCTTCCTAACGCTCCTCGATTCTGTCGGTTGCACCCAGCATATATCAAGACCTACCCATGTACAAGGACACACGTTAGATCTAATTATCTCGTATGGACTTGACATTGATACTGTACTGGTCCCCTCCTTAAATAAACTTTTTTCCGACCATTCTTTAATCACGTTTGAGATTAATATGTCTCCACTGTACCTCAGTGAAAGGACTAGTACAACACGACACCTAAACAGGGCTAAATGTGTTCAGTTTATGGAGGCCGTAACAGAGATAGATTTCACCTGTAACAAAACTGTTAATGACATCACCGACATGTACAATACAGTAGTTGGGCAGATCCTTGATCAGGTCGACCCAATTAAGACAAAGAAGGTTAGAACTATCAGGCACTCTCCCTGGTTCAATGATCACACACGGGCTGCTAAGCGGGAGTGCCGTAAGCTAGAACGCAGATGGAAGACAACAGGTCTCCAAGCCTCTCAGGCTCTATGGTCTGCTAAACTAAAACAATATAAGAAAGCTCTATATAGTGCTCGCACTGAGTACTATTCAAAGCTTATTGAAAACAACAAGCATAACCCCCGCTATTTATTTCAGACACTCGCTCAGCTAACAGACAAAACTGATAAAAGGCCAGCATGTAGTATTACTAACGATAGGTTTCTTAAGTTTTTTAATGATAAAATTAACAACATTAGGCTCCAAATGTGCCCTATTAGCCCTCAAATTAATCCATTAGCTGAACAGTGCTCACAATATTTTAGTGATTTTAATCTCATCGATAACTCTGAGCTAATTTCTGTTATAGCCAAAGCAAACTCCACGACCTGTCGGTTAGATCCCATTCCAACCAAGCTCCTGAAGGAATCCTTAGGAATACTATCAACACCTATACTTGATATCATGAATGCATCCTTGACCTCAGGTGTAGTCCCCAATCAGTTTAAAACAGCAGTGGTTAGACCACAGCTTAAAAAACCTAACTTGGACCCTCACTCACCAAGTAATTATAGACCTATCTCTAATGTCCCGTTTCTCTCTAAGATTCTAGAAAAACTAGTTGCGAGACAACTGCAGTCATATCTAGACATGCATAACCTCTTAGATAAATTCCAATCAGGTTTCCGGCTTGGCCATAGCACAGAAACTGCTCTAACTAGAGTGGTGAATGATATAATGGTCTCGAGTGATGCAGGAAACATTACTGTTCTTGTTCTGTTAGATCTTAGTGCTGCGTTCGACACGGTAGATCACTCCATTTTAGTAAATAGGCTTCACTCCACTGTCGGCATTACCGGAACAGCCCTTAAATGGTTCAACTCCTATCTCACAAACCGTTACTACTTCATCCAAATGGATGATTATGGCACCCCCTCACCTATGTCACTAGTTAACTATGGAGTCCCACAAGGGTCGGTGTTGGGCCCAGTGCTCTTCTCCCTCTACATGCTCCCACTAAGCACTATTATACGGAAGCATAATGTTAGTTACCACTCTTACGCTGATGACACTCAGCTATACTTATCTTTTAAATCATGTGATAAAGCATCAACCGGCACTTTAATTAGCTGCCTCAGTGATATTAGGGATTGGATGAATAACAACTTCCTCTCACTAAACCCCGAAAAAACTGAGCTGCTCTTGTTTTGTAGTAGTGCTGTAGACAGGGCCAACTTCATTTCGCATATCCAGGATGCAGGGTTGAAGTTTTCAGTTAGTACTCTGGCACGTAACCTTGGTGTTATTTTCGATTCAAATCTTTCATTTAATCCCCATGTTAATGCAGTTGCGAAGACATGCTTCCTGCACCTTCGGAACATTGCCAAACTACGGCGCTTTCTGTCAATGGAAGACACAGCGAAAGTAGTACATGCATTTGTATACAGTAGATTAGATTACTGTAATGCCCTACTTTCTGGAAGCTCTCAGGGCACATTAAGCACCCTACAGCGCATTCAGAACACAGCTGCTAGGATTGTTAGCAGGAGCAGGAAGTACGACCACATAACTCCCATACTCTCCTCGCTTCACTGGCTTCCTGTTAGGTACAGGGCTGACTTCAAGGTCCTCCTCTTAACCTACAAGGCACTTAAAGGTCTTGCCCCAATATACCTAACCGAACTGCTTAATACCTATACACCTAACCGCCCACCTAGATCCCAGAATAAAGATCTCCTAATTGTCCCTCGCATAAATAAATGTATAGGAGCACGAGCCTTCAGTTACAGAGCCCCTAGATTGTGGAACAGCTTGCCTGCTTCTGTACGGGATGCCGATTCAGTCTCGGTCTTTAAATCACGGCTGAAGACTTACTTCTTTAGTTTAGCTTACCCGCACCAATCACCATAGTGCACCACTAGTAATGTCGCTGGTGCTGCTGTACATGCCATCGCACTGTTTCATTTCTGTGTCTGTCACTACTGGATCCTGCTCATTACTGACCCCCTCACTCCATTTCTCTCCCCACATGTCCGGGGGGGCCCATTGTGGTCATCACCTGAGTCCAATGCCGAGCTACCATCTGGTCTGTGTGATGCATCTGATGCGCCAAGGGACCCTGGCGGCTCATTGGTACCTGGAAGCAACTTGGGACTCCTCACTGATCCTGGAGTTTAAAACCAAACTAACTCTGTACTGTTAGTATACCCAAGGGGGTTGGGTAGCCGGTTGACCTTGGACCCTCAGAGGTTTTTTTCTCCACATAGTGGAGTTTTTGGTTCCTCTCCTCCGTAGTCGTCCGGCTTAAACATCTTAAACATCTATTACTGTAACCTGTTCCATCATCGACCATCAATGTAAAGTGCCTTGGGGCAACTTTGTTGTAAAAGGCGCTATACAAGAATAAATTGAATTGAATTGAATTGAAAGTACCCAATCTGGAAATCAAACCTAGAACCTTGTGGCTGTGAGGTGACAGCACTGAAAACTGTCCCACCCTAACATGTAACATTATTAGAACCACACTAGCTGGAGCATGCATTTATCTAAACCATGTGGAGGTGATCAGTAACCTCAAACAGACTTGCCTATACAGCTTCTGACACGATGCTCCAAAGAAACAAGGTCTAGAAGACATTAGCTTAGCTATGAAATAGTGCTAGCAACCCAAAGCCAGGCAGTCCTCTTCATCCTGTGTCACGACTTTAGAAGGATCTTGGTTATTCTCTTACATTTGGGCTAAAAGAAACATGTGTTGGATGGTAGCTTTTTAGCAAAAATGCCAGGATGTCCCTGTTTTTCACCTGCTAGGACAACTGATCCCTCAAAGAAAGCACCAATGCCAAAGCACACACACCCAAATTAATCACACCACCATTAAACCAACATGTGTATTTCAGCAGCTGAAATGTGAGCGCCGACCACATTCGGCAGCAGAGCTCCAGATGGAGACATGCGGTAGTAAGACATACGATTGAGGACATTTATGCCCATTTTGTCATTTGTTGGTTATAAAAGACTGCATTATAGATCTTCTCACTATGGTGTCTGCCCACAGCCAAAAAAGCCCCGGGAAGACCTTCCTTGTCTCATAAATCACACTGTGCAATGGGACGGCGTTAAAAAGCTGGACGTTGACTAACCGGACGCTGATTATAACAGGCGCTCTAACCTAAGTGACCTTTTGGATAGGGGTTCACGCTGGCTGAAAGAAGACATGGGTTATTTCATAAAACAGAATTTCTCAGACACCTAATGCCCAAAGGTCTACAGGAAAAGAGACATGGGCCAGCCGCATTGGGTGGTCCCAAACTTTGAGACAACCAAGGAAGAATGCTTTGGGAAATAATCGCCCGACCCTCTTTTTTTTTCTGTTACCCCAAATATCTCCTCTTAGGTTGGTCTAATCAGGGCCATCCAGATTTTTATGGTGTCTCATTTGCACGAGAAGGACGATTTGATTTATGGGACGGCGAAGGACTTCCCTTATCTTTTATGGCAGTTGTTAAATATCTGTGAGGCAGGGTTTGCTGGCAGGACTTTAGCAGAGCTGTCATGACTCTGGATGGGATCTACTGGTGGTGCCCATGTCCATCTTTTCCTCAACCACTGTCCACTCATGCCCACTCTGGGAATAATAAAACCTGAGACTGTACGCCTTTAAAGTTGTTTATTTTCCCAGCAGAAATCTTCACTTCATTTATTCATCCATGACTTTGTTGTTATTCTTTCTTTTTCTTTCATTGATTATCTGGACTACTATTTAATTAGTCAACTATTTCACATAGAAGTGTTGGTGAAGTGGGCGGAAACGCGATTATTTCACAACAGAAGTCCTTATGCGATTTTTATAGAGTAAAAGTCTTCGATTTAGTCGATTATTTTCAGTATAATTTACTAAGAAAAGCACCCACCTCCTTTTTGACGTTTCTCACCAGCCTCTGACGGGTTTCAGCCTCTGTGGAGAAAACCCAGGAGTTACAGGCGATAAACGGACATAAACCCCAAACTAAAACTCACCCTAGACGCGTTTATTCCTTTATTAATCGATTTGTTTCCGCTCCTTTTCTGCTGTGTCTCACCTGTCGTTGCCATGGCTGCAGCTCCCCTACTCTCCGCGCGACTGAGCGTAGAGCGGATGGAAAGGGAGACTCTTCGCTCCGCCTGCTCATTTGCATACCACGCCCTCTCGCTCGAGCGCATCCCGCCTTTTAAAGAGGCATACACACTATTTTTACCCCCACGTTTACTCGAAACAAAAACTTTAAATATTTTTCAAAAACATCAATATCCATAGATCAGAGAGGGAACATTTTGGTCCAGAAAGTACGAATCCTCCATCTGCCTTCTTTCTCTGATCTGATCAATCTGAGTGGAGTGAATTTATACTTCCTGGGCCCGAATGTTTCAGCCTCTGATATACATTAACATATACACATAAAGTGAAAGTGAAAGTGACTACGTGTCATTGTGAACACACAACACAGCACACAGTGAGCCACATTCACATTCACTTCTCTGCATTTAATCCACACACACTGTGCAGCAGTCGGCAGCCATGTCCAGCCCTCAGGAAGTAGTGATGGGGACGGTACCTCACTCAAGGGAAACTCAGGGCAACCTACTGGTGTGGGACTCGAACCCACAACCTGATCATGGGGCCCAGTTCCTAAACACTAGGCCAACTGGATCACCAGTTTACTATACAGTGTTGCAAAATGGAACCAGACTTCTCCAAAGAAAATAAAGCCTTCTAATTTCCACTAGTGAAACTTCTGAAAATTCATAAGCAATGGTGAGGATGTTAAAATAGTAAATCTGAACTAAATTACTTTTCTTTGGTGTCCAGCATGTATTTTCTTTCATTTTAGGCCCAAAAGCTTCTCCCAGCTCCAGTAAAACAATGTCCTAGACATCAGGCAGTGTGTTTCTCTAGTTAATTACAGAGAAATATGGAAAAATCATTGGACTTTTCCTTTGATTGCAATTAAATAGTGCATCATTAGGCTGATGATGATGGGAAAGGTGAAAGGGGTGTATTTCTTTGGCATTTTGTTGAATCTGAAGAACGCTGGCGCAGGAACTGGACAGATTTTGGCTGCAAACCAAAATGAAGCTACCATGATGAGACGTGTTTCCAGGCAACCATGAAAGGCTGATTGAGAGCACGCTTTTCAGTGTGTGTGTGTGTTTATGTGTGCCCTCAGAAAAGGCCACAGATGAAATGAAATTCACATAATCCAATTTCATTGACTTTACAGCGCTGAGTAAAAGTAATACATGATGACAAGGTCTAACTAGGGGCGACGACGAAACAACAGTGTAATAAAAGTGTCCAGCCCAAAATATCGCCTTTATTTATGGGCCCGTCGAGTGAAATAGACTGCATTGCTGCCAATGGAACCAAGCACCTAAGGGGACAATCCATAATTTCAGCATTTCTGCTTAATTAAATAGCTTAGACTTTTACAAAGCCATAGTGGGTTTGGTGTGAATCACTCTATTCCTCAGAGTCAGAGCTGTTGACAGTGGTGGTGAATGGAACCAGATGTCCCTCGCACACATAAAATGGTGGAGATGCTGGAGACATTGTTTTTACCAGAGTTTAGAGAAGAATTTGGACCAACACTAAGGCCATGGAGGAGGGATATGTTGTAAGAAAGTTGATCAAGTTGACAGATTGACTATTTTACCATCATCAGCACCTCATACAAACACTCAGACAACACAGGTGCTGTCTAAAAAGTGAACCATTTCAAAACACATTCAGATGCACTACTACATTAAGCAGAAATGCAGAAAATTTGTAGAATTTCAACTTTTAAAAGACTCTGCGTGTCTGGTGGCTTGGCGCAGTGCGCCATCTTGTGGTGTGGAGGAGCGTGGTAGCCTTCAGAGCAGTTGTGGTTAATTTGCACTTTTCTGACACTTTAAAATATAATATAATAAAAGTCTTTGAAAAGAGACGAGCCATTGTTTTTTCCCTCATTTACTAATTGCTTTTTTATATTTTATTTTCCATAAAACAGTTGAGAAATGTTCTTAAAGTTCAATAGCAATGAGTCTTTCTAGATCTTAATCATTTACTTTTCGGTAGTTGCTTTGTTTTTACATTTAAATAATACTTTACTGAAATAACAAACTCTTTTCCTGTTTTTCTGTCTCTAATTTACCCTCCACAGCAAAGCATCCTCTTATTAAAAGGGCTAGAGTGTCCAACTGTAGGCCTTCATCTAATCTCTTTATGGAGGATAAAATCTGGAGTAAAGCTTCATGCCTTTTTGTCACATGTAGCTCATTTTCATGATCTCAGTATGGCTGATGAACTCAGCCATGGTTGGTAGGAGGTAATAGTTTTTCCCCCGTTTCTTGCAAACAAATTGTTTCATATTTACTTCCTGCTGCAGATTTGCTACTGCCCACTAGGTGGCGACACTCTCATACTGTATGCTAAACCATTAAAGGATGGAAAAACCTACTAAAGGACGCTGATAGTTTCGCCACAAAGTTACAATTTACAATTTTAGTTTAGTTTTAGTTACAATTTTATTAATTGGCAGCTTTATGACAAATTAGGTAAGGTAATAATTTATAAAACATAAGGGACCTCAGGGTCTTGAAAGGCCTGGTATCACCTACATTGCTAACATGTCACAGATTGATATATTTGTATAATATTTATATAATATAATATTAATTTCTATTTGTATGAATATTTATAAATAAAGTTTTATATGTGAAACATCACATTAAATTAGGTTAGGAGCTAGGAATAATTCTGGGCAACAACTGAGGTAAAAGTTGGCCAAACATGCATTGAATAATTGTAAATAATCATATTACATTATGACTGCACTTCACTTCCTGTTACATTAACAAAGAGCTTCATGGAAGTAATAAATGCAATAGCAACCTTGTTTAATGAGATAATTGCCAGGTTAAGTTGGTTTTGAGGATAAAAAACACCAAAATGTACTATATTCTAGGCCTCAGGGCTCTAGTCTCTAGTCTAGAATGTGCAACATGGCAGCCGTACTGTAGCAACATCCAGCAGAAAAGCATGCAGGTTACTGGTGGGTACCTCTCTATATATTGAAGAAGGATAACTTATTTCAGGACTAAAATGTACAAAAATCTTTGATGAGAAAGTTGGCGGAAGTGTGTAGGTGGACATACGTTCCATTTGGAAGCAAAGAAGCCTTGTGCTTTCTACAGATTAGCATAGTATGAAAGTGAAAGTGAAAGCGACAACCCTCGTCATTGCGAGGTCACAGCACAGCACAGTATCAGATTGATTGGCAAGTCGATTGGCATTATAAGTATGATTGGCGTCTAGCCGACAGGTCATGGTGCAGCTGGATTATTGCCGTCAGGTTGGGCAGCCACAGGGAGATGTCAGATGGATTAGCTAGCGAGAGAGTGAAAGCTGATATACATGGACACAAGGACGCAGTCCACTGCTATCGCACAAAGAGTCCAGTAAAAAGCTAATTCAAAGCATTGCTTTTCTGTATTTAACAATTGATATCAGTTATCAGGGACTCTTTCCCTAAAACACTAAAATAGCGCGCTAGCATGATGGCCTGGATGCCATATGCCACCAATTGAATAGCTGACAAGAGAATTTGCTTAGGGGCTCCATCAACAGCATGCACCTGGATGCTATCTGCACAGAATCATTACCCAGACCTACATAGTTTGTTTACAAAGTCTCAAAGGAACTAGAATGTATCCACATCCCACAGTTTATGAAGAAAATAACCCGAAGATTTCTCTTTCAGCAAGCTTGTTGAGGGAGAGCTCCAAAAAATTGGATTTTTCCAATGAAGAAATCATGACCCCTGGTTCCATTCACCATCCTTTTAAAGGGTTGATATGTTTATAAATAATGAACCATTTCACACCAGAAAGAATGAATCCAATGGCTAAAGCATGCAATTTTTTAAAATAAAATGTCAAATTTTTCATGAATAACAAAGTACTTAATTAAGGTTGGAGTTTCCAGCACAAACACAACTGATAAAATAAAAATGTGCTTATGAATGTCCATTTCCCATGATATGTAATCCCAAAAATGCACAGAATAATGTCCAAGATAGTGGTTAGGTAACTGGTTTCTGCTTTGTTCTTTGAAACATTGAAGTGGGGAAGTGCAATCTCACTGATATAAAGACAGTGGTCTAGAAACATGGCCATGGACGCTCCTCTCCTGGGGGTCACCATTAGCTGGCCAGACACTACTGACCTCCAGAAAGGCTGGATCTTCTTTCACAAATACAATTGAGGACTTTCAGCAAGTGGTGGCTATGCAGGTGAAATCAACACCATAATCCGGTGGACTGGTCATCAGCATAAGGTTCAAAATACAATCATCCAGAGACAAAGCACATTCTTATGTCACTCTCGTGATCAGTATTTCCAAAATGCTATGATTTGATAGACCTTTGAGTTAGCATGAGTAGACTACAAATGTCCTAGTGTGTTATCCATCACTTTGTCTTCTTTTAAAATGGTCCAAAAATGTGCAAATCTGACAGGTGAGTGACTCCAGGTTTTTCTACAACAAGCATGTATGCCCCAGACAAGCTATGTTTTTCCCAATGTGATTACATTTGTGTGGTTGTAAAAGCTCCATTGGCAATTTGCTAAAATAGCTGTCAAAATGTGAATGTGGGCCAAAACGGAATTGAAGCGATCCAGTTTCAAGCTCTTCCTTCACTGCTTGGGAAAACATTACATGCAGTTCACAGCAAATACCCTCTAGGGGAAAAGGCTTTTGTGAATATTTGTCTCTATTTCTCACTTTATTCAGAGAGACATGAAATTTTGACATTTTGACATTTCCAGTTTGGTGCTCAATATATCTTAAAATTATAGCCAGTGTTTTCAGTGGGGACAGACCTGGTTTCCCTGCACTGTAACCATGATAGCTGTTGCACATAAACTATGTCAGTCAGTCAGTCATTTTCTGGGCCGCTTGTCGTAATCAGGGTCGCAAGGGGGTGCTGGAGTCCATCCCAGCTCACACAGGGCGATGGACGGGGGACACACCCTGGACAGGTCGGTAGCCCATCGCAGGGAGGAACGAGCCGATGGGGACGGCACTTTGCTCAAGGGTACCTCAGGGTAACCCACCAGTAAGGGGTTTGAACCCACAAGCTTCCGATCCAGGGCAAACTCCCTAACCACTAGGCCACCGCTGCCCCATAACCTATGTTGAAAGCTCTATTTTGCCAAACAAGTTACAGACACAACCTTTAATGCTGCTAAATAAACAGTACGTTAAAGAAAATTATGCTCTCTATCTGTAGAGGGAGATACACCCAAGTAGATTTTGTAGCTACAGATGGGCTACTATCGCCACGATTCCTGTCTTAAATGAGACAGGAGTTATCATTGAGCAAGATACCGTCCCTATCACTGCTCCCTGGGATATGGCTGCCCATTGCTGCACAGTGTGTGTGGGTTAAATACAGAGAATATATTTAGCTTATCCAGCATCAGTTATCACATAGGTTCAAATGACTTCCAAATATGTGCTTTGCTAGAAACAGGAAGGTCATGAAGGATAAATAAATCATTTAGCATGCCTTCAAACCTGGATCGTAATAATGGACAGATTTGACCTTCTGATCATGCTAATACAGTAACCCTCTGGCACATGGGCACAGCGGGTTTCATGAGTGAGTGAGCTCATGTGAGGATGGTGGAGCTGTCTGGAAGCAGCCTGGGGGCAAAAAATGAAACCTGGAAAATGCCAAATCATACCTGTCATCAGATCAGCCCTGGTGGCAGCCGAACACAAAGCATCACATGGCTGGAAAACGTTTTGAGGGAAATATAGCAGCACTGCTTGTGTCTCTGAGTGATGTTGTCTCAATGCTTTTGACACAAACATTTGCCTAAAGATTTCTTATAATGCATGGAATTGGTAATACATCCTGGATATTGATTTATTAATGCATTTCTAAGAAATTATAAAGCTGTTTAACACTTATATAAAACTTATGAGATTATAGTTCTAAAAAATATATGAACCGAAATATCAGCATTAAGAAGACTTCATGTAGTCTTGTAATAGTTATATAATAGTTCTCCAGTCTTCCTGAAGGACCGGAGAAACTTCCTGAAGCACAATACATGTAGATCTTCACAGGTTCTGCTGTAGCCCTATATTAGGAACAATTTGGTAATATAATTGCCAGCTCATTCCCAAAAGACCGGTGGGAATTTCTCCCGATGCCTCAATGCGTTGGGCATCATGCAGGGACCCTTCATAAGGACTTCGGCCCCACTGAGCAGGTTCACTTGCTCAATGAAGGGCAACAAGTGCTGCAAGCCTTTCAGAGCCTGGGATCATATATATATTCATTACAAAAGGCCAAGCTCTCATCTCAGCCACTCTGGAAAATCTGTGGAAATAGGGGTTACTGGGCATATGACTGGAACTTTATTCTCATCTTTCGCTCCTCTTTTTTCTTTAATATATCGTGTTAACTGTACTGTGTAGTGTCAGTCTTATGGTTTAACTCTGTTCTCCTAGCAATACTAAATATTAAATTCTACTAAACTTGCTGAGTCCATAGATGGAGAAAGAATGGCAGAGAAATGAGATGTAGAGCAGGTTCTTCACATGAACACACTTGATTTTTACCAAAATGTTGATAAGTTGAAATATAATATAAGATAATACACTTTAGTTGATAATTTTATAAGAAATTCATTTCAGAAATTCAATTATACACATTTCTGGATGTTCTGGTTGGTAATCTCATTATAACCTTGTATATAATATTAATTCTTTTAGAACTTTATTCTGGATGTTCAGTTTATTAGAACTGTATTCAATATATTACATGCATTATTATTGTTGATGTAAATTCTATTTATTTATTATTGAACTATATCTATTATAACCTGTTGCATTGAACAATACAAAGTCATCTCCTCTCCACTTCAGTCCTGCACTCAAACAGAGTAAATATACCAAGATAAATACCAAAAAAGGATCTTTAAATAACTTTCTGCAGAGGTTTCTCCACCATAAAGAGGAACTTTGCAAATGATGGTTCATTCACTCATCATGGTTCTAAGTAATACTGTTTTCCTAACTATGCCTTGAAGAAGTTTTTAGGAAGCAGCACCCCTGTCCTCCATATTTGCTATTTAGCAAAACTGGGAATAACACCAAAAGGCCAGCATTGGGAATCATTGGCCTTGAGCGTCAATTTGCTGCACATGACTGTATCATTTCACCACTGCACTTGAGCAGCTGTCAGTTTCTTGTTGGGTGAAGATCTGTGCATGTGTCAGTGTGATTGGAGCAGACAGTCAGCAATGGTGGTCAGGGCATGTTGGGTAACTTCCTGTCAGACTGATATTCCTTCAGCTGTACAAGCCAATTCATCCTGACAGCACCATCCAGCTACCAAATATGAACCATATGCTCAGACTACACCTTCTGGGCTGTTGCCTGATCTAGGACCTGTTCTTCTAAACCAGCATCTTTAGTGTAACAGTCAAAAAAGACACTGTCAACTGGTCAGAAATCAGCATCCTGGGAGACCTTCATACACCTTTGCACCTCCAGGGTTCTTTTGCTGCCTCATTTGGTCCTGTATCTTCCCCCTTCCTCAACGGACATGAGGAATTAAAAGTTCTGCATTTTGTCAGGGTTGACGCTACCACTTGAGCAAATATGTCAGGATGCTTTAGTTGATGAGTGCCAGGCTGTGGAGCAGTGTTGCTGTTTCTCAGCTTCTTGTCTACAAAAGAGCAGCAACTGAAGAAAGCAGGTGAGCGAGTGGTTGTGACATTCAGGACTTCGGGCTTTCAGGAACTCTGAGGGGAAACTTCATTAGGTAGTTTGACGTTAACAGACCTGAACCTAGATCAACCTTTATAAGGTCTTATTCCAGCAAATCAGTTGTCATAAAGGCTGCTCTTGTCCATTGTGGTGTCCTTTCAACAGGGTTATAACAACTGTCATTTGGAGTAAAGCTTAACAACTGTTATTTAGGTTATTTCTACACAACACTACTTCTAGATTACTTGAAAGGTGTATAGGTGCCTCTCAGGCTTGTAAAGGTGGCCTTCAGCAAAGAGTTACCAGGGTCTATCTTCATTCTGAGGGTCTGCAAGATATATTCTGCAAGATATATTCTGAGGGTCTTTCAAGTCTCCTGGCCTTGAAACCCTGGTCCTACAACTTAGGACCAAGCTGTTCTGAATTTTAAGCTTGTGTGTGAGCAGGGAAACACCAAAATGTACAGGACAGGGGTACTGCTGGCCCAGGGTTTGTGAACCTAAGAGTAACAAGCAGTTTCCCTCGGGATCAGTAAAGCTGTCTGATTAACAAAACTGTCTGAGCAAGTCAAGAGTGTAGGAACCAGAATTAGGAACCAAGAACCTGGAGGAAAACCAAACACCAGTGGGTTGCAGAACAGTTTATAACATCATGACCCTTACAACCTGGACAACAGGAAATCAAACTGTGAGAACTCATTTGATAATCATCCATCATTCTGCAGCCATTGTGCTCCAGAGTGGAGCACTTAACCCGGCTTTCCACCAGAGAGACGGTCCCTTCAATTGCCACTTGGGAGCCACTCTGGGAGAAAGGATCATACATGTGACCTAACGCTAATACGACTGGAAGATACAGTTGCAGACAGCCAGTCTATGGCACTAGACTTCCGGCTGTGGTGGGATCAGGTCGCTGATTGTAAATCCATACGCCTGGGCATCCATCTTGTAGGTCTAACCTTATTTCCTGCACTCTCGAGCCGCTGACCTGCATGATTACTGTAGTCTCTGAAGCCACTTAGGACTTCTTCAATCTGCTCGTGCTAAAAGCGGCGGATTTGATTTCCAACTCATTTTATTAAGTTTGCCTAACGAGGCCGGTTAGACCACAGAGCATCTATTCTCAGCCTTCCAAACCCTATTACAGCAAAGGAGCTCGGGAGCCAGAGGTTGCTCCGGTCAGATCTCCAACTTTTCTAAAAGTCTTATCTATGTTATTTTGAACAAATTTCAAAAGTAGGGAAAACTCTGGGAAGATTTGCAAAGCATAACATGAATTTTGCTTTGGAGGTTTCTGTAGTGCAGCATTACCTTTATCCTCACTGGATTGATAAAATTCCCAATTTTCAATGGTTTACACGTCTTTCAGTATTCAACGAACCATTCGACAAATACTGCATCCTGCAATCACTGGGAATCCTTGCGGTGTCAACCAATCCTCACTGCTATTAATAGAAAATTTCACTCTAGGGCGGGTGTTGATCGGCATGTTCACAGAAGAGGTAGAGAAGGTTTAATATTTTGGTAAAACACTTTAAGTGATCATACATTAAAACAATGTTTTGTTTTTTTTTGTTTTGTTGTCAGTGGTGTTAAGAAATTAAATGTGGTAAACTGGTTAGAACCTGAACAAAATTGCAGAGAATAGACTGTAAAATGTTATGACATTTTCTCTTAAATGGGTTTTTTATGCCTGCGATGGGCTGGCGACCTGTCCAGGGTGCGTCCCCCGTCCTCGCCCTGTGTGCGCTGGGTTGGACACCAGCACTCCCCCGCGACCCCGTTTGGGACAAGCGGCAGATAATGGATAATGGATAATGGGTTTTTTATGCATTAAACAAACTATACATATATATATATATATATATATATATATTTTTTTTTTTTTTCAATTAAAATGGGAATATATATATAACAGATTAAGCACACCAATTTTAAATGGGAATCATTGTCCTTGTATCTGCTTTCACTGTAGAACTGCTTTTTGCTTTGCATGTAGACGTTTAAAAAATATATTTATTTATTTATTAACATTCCTGTGTTCTCCACACATGGAAACTGTCCTTGTTGTTGTTTTTTTTATGATATTTTGGATTCCCAGTCTCAATCCAGAAACACTGGAACAGGAATATCTGTTCCAGACTTTCTGTTCTTCTAGACTGGATTTCAACTTTAAGCACTCAATTTAAATGTAATAAATAATAATGCCTATTATTTAAGCAGTCATTATATATATATATATATATATATATATATATGAAATTCATATGAAATATTGACATACTTGGTTTTCCAGAGATATTCGTCTCCAAAAACCACAGTCAATATTATTTTCAGATCCTTTACCTTTGGCATGAAAAACCAATAAACATAAATATGACGACGATATTTCACCAGTAATGGTTTGAGGAAATAAAGTCAGTGCCTCTGCTTCGGTGGGTCAGGTGGGTGGGACTGATGGGACTGGGGGGTGGGGGGTGTTGAAGGTTGTCCAGTCCTGAGGGTCTCCCTGTTTCCACACCGCAGAATGAGCGCGCGCCCGTCCTGACCTGCCAACTTTAAAAGATTTTACTCAAAAAAACAAAAAAAGAATTTTCGGATCTGAGTCCCCACTTTGTCTAGAAGCGATGCCCCACCAAGACCAACCGGTGGCTCGTGGTCCGGTCCCGGTGATCATCCAGACCGACTCGCGGGACAAATGGAGCAAGAAGATGGACTTTCTGTTGTCCGTGATCGGCTTCGCCGTGGACCTGGGCAACGTGTGGAGGTTCCCCTACATCTGCTACCAGAACGGAGGAGGTAAGAACATCCACCACCTATAACATCTGTTCCCACAGCTTTCCCTTCTGAACCGAGATCGTCCGACCAATCCAACAATAAGGACAGTTCGCGTCGGCCGCCGTCCTGCGGAGAAAACAGAGCGTCTTCAAATTTTAAATATATATTTAAAAGATGTTTCAGTAAAAAGTTATTGCTTTTTTCAAAATTAAATTATATATATATCACATACAACACATACACACATACGATTAAGCTGATCTTCAAATAAATCAAGTTAAATACTGCTTAAAAACTTAAACTTTGGATCTACAAGTTTTTCGTTCTTTATTTATAGCTTTTATTCATTTCTGGGTTCTCCACCAATGGAAAGTGTCCTCATTCTTGGTTTTTATGGCATTTCAGATTCCCGGTCTCAATCCAGAATCACTGGAATAGGAACATTTGGCTCTAGATTTTTAGACCAAATGAAACCCACACTATATATATATATATATATATATATATATATATATATATATATATATATATATATATATATATATATTAAAAAGTACAGAAATACTCTTTAAAAATACTTTGTATTACTTAGCTTTGTATTTATACACTGATGTGCATAATAAATACATTATCCTTTTAGTATTTATTTATTAATTTATTCACCACATCACCAGTGGAGCTGTCCGTCGTCCTGAAAACGCCATCTTCTTCTTTTTGCATCACATTTCATTTACATTTCATTCATTTTCTTTATTATTCTTTGTTGAGGAGGAAGCTTCGCATTTGATAGGAAACTATTGAAATTGAGCTTGACACCTATAATCCAGTTTTATTTTCTGAAATCACTGCTGTAAACTCTCCAAAATCCAAAAAGCTTTTTCACCCAAACCAGTTCTGAATATAAGAGCGTCAAGCTCCATCTTTACCAATATAAAATTCATTAGTGCTTTATTTACAATGCTGAGCTTTCTTTATACATTCAATAAAGATAATTCTGAAAACAAAAAACATATAAATATCTACAGTGAATCCTGCTTTAGGTGGAGATCAGATGATGTAGTTGGAGCTACAAAAGGCTTATGACACGTACATAAGCCTTTCATGACAAACCTAGGGTTACACATCTCTTAGGGTTTATCTCAGTCATCATGAAATGGCGTCGCGATGGACAAAAGCAGCCTTTATCACAACTGACTCGTCATAATAAGCCTTTCGGAAAGTTATGTTATGCAGATGGGAGGGAGCCTTGTAAATTCATTCTAAACAAATTTACTGTGGATTAGCTGGGCTTTGCTTGAGCTTCATTTAAACTGAAGCATAGAGATGAGATACATTTCTACCTTGTCCTGTTGTCTTAATGTCCTATTACTGCTACATTACAGTTTGTTTTTGATATTATTTTATAATCATTTCTTATTGCCTTTGCCGTCATGCTTGTAATTATTGTTTATTACATTATACATTCATAAATGTCTTCTCATTCAGACGAGTACAACAATGACAAGCGGGATTGTGTTCGGTTATAGATACCCAAACCTTCCCAACAGCTGAGGGACATTCCATGCTTCTATTGGACAGCCGTAGAGAAAAGATTTTTTATGCACCCTTTCAGGCTGCTAAAGTGGTTCTTTGATGGTCATTAACTTTGCTTTGTGTCTCAGGTGCCTTCCTCATCCCCTACGTCCTCATGGCCGTGTTTGGGGGTGTACCGCTCTTCTACATGGAGCTCGCCCTGGGACAATTCCACAGGACAGGAGCCATCTCCATATGGAAGCACATCTGTCCCATTTTCAAAGGTAATAGCCAGCTGTCTGGAGCTGAAAAAAGATGGTCTGACTCTTGTCCAAAAGCCCAGTTTCTTACTTAAACTCTCCATCAGTCCACTCAACCGGCCACCAGATTGTCATTAAGGTGGTGTAGGTCTGTGGATGCTGTTTAATTCATGTTTATGTATCTGACAGTAAGTCCTGTCTTAAACCTCAGTCACAAGTTTGCTCCTTCTTAATGAAGAGCTGCATGAGGTTGGGGTGATTAGAAAAAAATGTGGGTTTCTAGTGTTTGTCTCTTAGTTTGAAACTGAAGAAGGAGAATTTGGATTCAGACGTGTCTTTGGATTCGGACGGTGATCAATCAAATCTGGAATGGAAAACTGTCGATTTGCTCCTTTAGCCACCACAGGGAGTGATAGGAATTTCATTCAATGTTAAACAGTTCTTGTCTTCTCTTCTTCTCCAGGCATAGGCTTTGCCATCTGCATCATCGCCCTGTACGTGTCGTTCTACTACAACACCATCATCGCCTGGGCGCTCTTCTACTTCTACTCCTCCTTCAGCAGCACCCTGCCCTGGACTAGCTGTGAGAACAGCTGGAACACAGAGAATTGCACCAACTACTTCGGCAAAGACAACGTCACCTGGACCAACTACTCCCGCTCACCCGCCGAGGAGTTTTATACGTAAGTGCATGTAAGTGGCAAAAGAGAGAGAGAGAGAGAGAGAGAGAGAGAGAGAGAGAGAGAGAGAGACATAGGCCAGGCTTTGCCCTTCCATTTCCGAAGACGAGTCCTCTGGGAATGTCAAGAAATGTCCAATTTCACCACTGACAATCTGTATTTCTGTGCCCTTACTGGGCAGTAAGGGGGCAGGGCCTAGTGGTTAGGGAGTTGGCCCCAGGATCAGAAGGTTGTGGGTTCGAATCCCAGACCAGTAGGTGGCCCTGAGGTATCCTTGAGCAAGGTACCATCCCCATCACTGCTCCCCGGTTGCTTTCAATAGCTGCCCCCTGCTGGACGGTGTGTGTGTGGGTTAAATGGAGAGGTTGAATTTCATTGCATCTCGCTGTGTTGCGTTTCCCAATGACAAGAATAGTCATTTTCACTTCACTTTCACTCTAAACAGGAGGAACGTTCTTGAGCTGCATGAGTCATCTGGTCTGGAGAACGTTGGGGTCATTCGCTGGCAGCTGATGCTCTGCCTCTTCCTCATCTTCACCATCGTCTACTTCAGCCTGTGGAAAGGGGTCAAAACATCCGGGAAGGTTTGGGAGACCCTGCACTTGCTGAATTAATGCGCCCTGGCTGGCCACTTTATTGGAAACAGCCTGTTGCTTCCACTGGTTTCTTTATAAGAAACATTACCTTTAGCTCAAGTTTATCAGTCATCTTGAGTCATCAAAATAAAAATGAATCTAAATCCAAGTCTCTCTCTCTCTCTCTCTCTCTCTCTCTCTTTCTCTCCCAGGTAGTCTGGGTGACTGCCACACTACCATACGTGGTGCTGTTCATACTGCTGATCCGGGGGGCAACCCTGCCTGGAGCCTGGCGAGGGGTGGTCTTCTACCTCCAGCCTAAATGGGAAAAACTACAGGAGACAAGTGTGAGTGTCTGTAAAATGTAATGATTTCAAAATGTAGGCATTCAGGTTTCTCCACCGTCTTCTACCGCATGTGCTCTTAATGAATTTTTGATGTAATTAAGATGTTTTTTGTTGGAAATGTTAAAAACGTGAGTGACCATTTGGTTTTGCTTTCAATCAAATATATAAAGCTTTTTCAAACTGTGTCTCATATTTTTCTGCCAGTTAATGAAAATGAATGTGGATGTAAACTGCAACAATATTGAGCTACTTTATATTTTGCTGGGGAATCACTTTATTGGTGCATAAATACTATTTTATGCCTGTCAAACTGTTTTATCTGTTGGCAATGGCGTTCCAACCATTCAACGTTCAGCATTGGTGGTAAAGTAATCACCAGATCATCTGGAATCATCTGCACCTGTTTCAGGGACTGTACTGAAAATGAGAAACAGCACTGGAGAACAATACTTTAAAAATACAAGATAGTATGGAAGCAAAATGAAGAAATGAGGAGATCAAGATATCCACTATATATAGACTTCTATAGAAACCTTGGTTTGCAGTCCAAGACTTCTCAGCGGTCGTGTCACTCGTCCTGTGCTCGGCTGCTGCTGGAGAAGCGTGGATGGGGCGCATGAATAAAGCCAGCAGGTCTAATCAGATGCTTAATTGGTTTTGCAGTTGTTTTCCATTATGAAAGGCCCTCTTAGTCTCTCTCTCTTTAACTCGCTCACTCGCTCGCACACTCCCTCTCTCTTGTTGCTCTTCAGATCTTCCCCTGTGCTTTCAGTTCATCACCTCTTAGGCCAGACCAGCTAGAACCAATCTGTTTCTTCTCTTCACAGTTAAATGGCCTGTTCAAAAGCAAGAGTTCATGAAAAATCAACAATTTCGTTACCAATGGCAATAAAAATGCACAGCATCGGTTAAACTGGGCTGACCAGGCAAAACGATAAAAGTGATTTTAGCAGAAACAACACACCTACTAACTACATATTGTTTAAGATTAAACAGCAAGAAGCAAGAATCCTATTAATCCTATTATGGGCTGCAGTCTAGACTGTAGAAAATAAACACAAAGGACGAACATGTAGTAACTAAGAAGGGTTGTCAAGGGTTTTCATTTCATCCCAAATCTCTGTCCTTTCCTTCCATTTCCAGAACAGACTCTTTACCCTGAACAAATCTGAGTTAATCCTCCATTATATTTATTTTATTCACCTTCCCAAAATCCAGACCCGTTTCTGACTAAATGGACACAAACACACAGTAAAGACGTCCCTCTGTGTGTCCATCGGTGCAGGACAGAGTGATAGAGACATGAGAGAGAGGACAGGGAGAGTGGACGGTGGAGTTCAGGCGTGTGCTGAGTGTGATGTCCGTGACGGGAGAACTAGTAGAGACGTGGATGAAAGTGAAGTGGTGAAGTTAATGTTGATTATTTTCAGTAGATTGTTTTTATTGGAGTTGAAGTTCGAGGCTTTAATAGTCTTTAATTCTATTAATATGGAGTGAGATTCAGTTCACTTTCAGCAAAGACAGACGCTCCAGACGTCCTTCAGAGGAGACACGTCTCACTTTACACTCGCAGTACATTCCTGTACTTTTTACTTCACACTCTCAGTACATTCCTGTACTTTTACTTTATACTCTCAGTACATTCCTTTACTTTTACTTTATACTCTCAGTACATTCCTGTACTTTTTACTTTATACTCTCAGTACATTCCTGTACTTTTTACTTTATACTCTCAGTACATTCCTGTACTTTTTACCTTTATAATCTCAGTACATTCCTGTACTTTTTACCATTATAATCTCAGTACATTCCTGTACAAGCTGTAAAGCCATTATGATTGAGTCTACGTCAGTGTGATGGGACTTCCTGCAAGATTGTAGGTTCCTGTAAATTTCCCTTTGGATTCTGACTGCTTGCTATAATCTTAATGATCAGAGCAAATATCATCCTACCATGCTAATTATTCCACTGTTTCACTTTACCCATCATGCTTTGCAGGTATGGGTGGATGCTGCTGCTCAGATTTTCTTCTCTCTAGGCCCTGGTTTTGGGGTCCTGCTTGCTCTCTCCAGCTACAACCCTTTCACCAACAACTGCTACAGGTACAGCAACCCTTCATCTTCTCCATTCCCTTCATTCACAAAGAGTTCACCTTCAACAATTGTATTGACCCCAACAATTGACCCCTAAGGGCATGTGATGAAGTCCATGTTTGTAAAAAGTTGTGTGGGTAATCCTTATGCTATTTTATATTTTTAAAAGAGCATTAATATTGCTATAACTAGACCTTTGGCTTACAATTGTTTCCTTAGTATGGCTCTGCCCCTTGACTATTGTTCATATCACCGCCTTTTCTGAAGAATTCTCAGGCATGTCTCTATCTTGAAACAGTGTTTTTCCCTCATGGTTTCATCAGAATAATTATTATCATTAAAAATCAGCCACTGTGGCATCAAGAAAGCTACTGGAAACCTGTTCATAGTTCAGTTCCTGAATTACTGGTTATCATATGAAGAAGAACCATCATTTAACGAACCTGTCCTCAACTCCACCATGTTGAAAGGCTCAAGATCAACTCAACTCAGGTATCAAATGATCTCAAAAGAGGACATTTGAGGGGCTTTCTGTGCAACTTTTAAGTGGGCACCTTGCACTTACCATCATTCTGACAGCATGTGAAGGTATCGAAAGTATCGTTTGCTTGAATTTGGATGCTACGTCCATCCTTAACTGCAAGAAGGCTGTCATCGTTAAGCATAACCTGACACTCAGCAACAGTTCAGATTGGTGGTGGGCTGGGGAGGAGGAAATTTGATTGTTTCTTACTGAGAGTCTGGAAAGAGCACATGCTTGATGGGGTCTGTCTGGTTTGGTGACACATGGCGGCGTTCAGCTTTCGGCACCTTGAATTAATTAGATGAGGAGTGAATGAACAACAGGGCTCATGCTTCCAAGCACCCTGCAACTCACCAAGTTCCTGTGTCAACAAAAGCTGGACTAGAAGGATTTGTTAATTTGGCTTTATAGCTGCTGAAAAATCTGTCAGGTTTAACAGAATCATAATTTTTATGTTTTGGTCAAAGTCTGTGGCACAATGGTACAGTGGATGACACTCTCATCTCACAGTAAGAAGGTCCTGGGTTTGATCCCCAGGTGTGTCTTTGTGGGTTTCCTTCAGTAGCTCTGGTTTCCTCCCACCATCCTAAGACATGCATGGCAGGTGGACTGGAGATGCTAAATTGTCCGCCTAGGTGTGAGTGTGTATGTTCATTTGTTTATCTTCCCTGCAATGGACTGGTGACCTGTCCAGGTTGTGTCCCCGCCTTTCTCCCTGAGGATATACCCCAGTAATCCTGTGCCCCTAATCACGACAAGAAAATGAATGAGAATTAGAGAGTGGTTCATATTCTACATTAGCCAGTATGCTAATTTCTAGTCTTTAAATTGGAAAATCTCACTCTTGTTCCCATTAGCACCTATATAAGTGCCCCATAGACATGTCTATATCAGATGTGATCATGCTAAAAGTGAGTCTTTGGGCCTGAGTGTCCCTTTAATGTTCTTCACATTATGGAACATCTTTGTCAGGAACCTTTCTGCAAATTCTGAGCTTTCTGTGTGAATAAGGTTACTCTTCATTCTCATGCTACAGAGACGCCATCGTGACCAGTCTGGTGAACTGCCTGACCAGCTTTGTGTCAGGATTCGTGATCTTCACTGTGCTGGGCTACATGGCTGAACAGAGGCATGTCAATGTTGAGGACGTGGCCAAGAACAGGGGTGAGAAGACACATTCTGTTAAGTTGATACAATTGATAAAATACTCACCAATAACTCACCAAATAAGGGTTTCTTTAATGACTGCAGGGCCAAGCCTCCTGTTTATCACCTACCCAGAGGCCATTGCGAACATGATGGGCTCCACATTCTTTGCCATCATCTTCTTCGTGATGATGATCACACTGGGGCTGGACAGCACGGTATGGCCCAACAGGCACAGATAAATTAGAACAAAAAGTTCTAATCGAAATTGTATGATAGTACTAAGATCTGATGTTTGTATATATATATATATATATGTGTGTGTGTGTGTGTGCGCGCCAGTTTGGGGGTCTTGAAGCTGTAATCACAGCTGTGATGGATGAATACCCAGACTTCCTGTCCCACAGAAGAGAGCTGTTTGTGCTGGGACTGGTAGCAGTGTGCTTTTTGGGCTCTCTCAGCACCCTTACTAAAGTAAGTTGACATTTCTTTAAAATCTGGATCCACCCAACAGAGAAATGGCCAATCAGAATGTTTTATCTAGCCACAGTATAATCAGGTTTCAGACGGTTCTAGATATGTTACTGACTTTAGATCCATGGTATAAGCAGGCAAGAATCAATTGTACATACATTCCTGACTGCAGAGGCGTATTTTAACTAAAGTTCCAGTCAGTTCTAGATATATTTCTACTGTGAATTGAATCTATTGGCATTAGGATTCTCTAGACAAAGATTTTTTTTTTTTTCAGGGAGGTGCGTATGTGGTAAAACTTCTGGAGGAGTTTGGAGTCGGTTCCTCCATAATTGCTGTGGTCTTTCTGGAGGCCACTGCTGTTTCTTGGTTCTATGGTAAGGAAAGACAAGTCATTCATAATGTAAACAGTAATATTTGTTTGCGAATCCATGGAAAAAATAAGTGCTTGTTAGAACAACTTTTAGGTTCCTTAAGAGCCTTACAGCAGATATTAGTTCAACAATAAAGTTTCTGTGGAATCATGCAGAACCAATCTTAAGGGAACACAAGGGAACTCCATCACAGATCAACACATTATGCTGTTTTTAAACCAGTGTGATGATGGGTCAGTTCTCAGTGAGTAAGTCTTCTTCATCTTCACTCAGGTATCAACAGATTCAGCAATGACATCAAAGCCATGCTAGGCTTCACTCCTGGACTGTTCTGGAAAGTGTGCTGGGTGGCCATCAGCCCTGCGTTTCTAGCCGTGAGTAAAGCAGATACATTTGGTCCTCCTTAAGGAACACTCAATCATGCTTAGGTCCAAATTTAGCTTCTTAAGTTGGTCATTGGTCATATGTTCTCTCAAATCTCATCCAACTCTTCAGTAAGTTGGAGCACACTCATGGATGTGGTTTGGGACACTGTAGGACTTGCTGTCAGCTAGAAACAACTGAACTTCCAAAGTTTCACTAAGCAAGATTGTGTCTTAAACCACATCCACAAGTCCTCCCCACCTTTATTTGGATTCAAACTGAATGGATTCAGGTTTCAACCATCTATTTTTTGGAGCTTGGGTTAGTTGGATGGCTACAGAGTTGAAATGTTCATTAGCACAAAAGTCTTGTGGCTCCACGTCTAAACTAAAGAAGCCACATATGGATTCCAAACATGTCTTGGCTGATTGACCACATTTGGGCTCAGTGGAAAAATTTTAGATTTTTCACAAAATTATTCCTTTAAAGATCATTTTCCAAAATAATATTGTCCATTTCAAAGGTGTAAAGAACCCTAACTTGATTTAAAGGTTTTATACCAACAGAACGGTAGCACCTATGCTAATATTGCTGTTAGTCCTGTTAGCCTGTTAGCACAATATCATGCTAATCGGTGACTTGTTAGCATTCCATCATTGTTAGCAACATTCACATTATTGCCTGAACTTCTTCAAAAACGGTTCTTTAAGGAACCATCAAAAAGTTACTGGGCCAAAAGTTGGCCAAAGAACATTGAATATTTAAGAATTTCACGCTGCATTATGCCACTTCTGTCAAGCCAGTTGAAGATTGTCCTTCTCTTGAGAGATAAACCGAGCAATCAAAGCTCCAGTTCATGACTTTTTCATGAATTCCACAATTTCCCATCCCTCATGATACAGTAATCACATTTTAACCCTCATCTCATGCTTGCGCCACAAATGTCAAGCTCATACACCTCCATAACCCAATATTTTCAGCTCAGCTCAGAACTCACCTCTGGACGGGGGTGAAAGCTGACATTTTCCCCCTTCCCATCATATTCTCTTTACTGCTCTTCCTTCCTGCACAAACTTGATAAATGGTTGCCTTTCTCATCCCCCAGGTGGTCAAATGTTATTTGAAGTTAGAGGACATTTGTCACTGTCCTTCATTGAGTGACCAAAAAAATAGCACCAGTCCTGGTTCGGAATGAGCAGATTCCTTGGGGGAGATGATCTCAGACAGTGAGACCTGTCTTATACTATATGTCCAAAAGTATTCAGAAAGGCCTTCTAATAATTCAGCTCATCTGGTTGCTGGCCATCTCTAAAATTGGGCCAGTCCTCTAGAGTGATGGAGCTCCAGGCAATACCTTGGATGAGCTGTAGTGGCCTTTAAAACCCAGAACCTCAGTCAGTAGTTGCTCTCATGACAGAATGCAGCCAGATCCTCACAGCAATGGTGCGACATCTAGCAAAAGGAAATTCCAGAAGAGTAGAGGCTGTTACTGCAGCAAAAGAGGGAATATCCCAATCAGCATCATAGATGCTGGACCACAAACACAGGGTGTACTCTATAAACCTTTGACAAAACTCCTCCACTTGGGATGGTGGGGTGTTTCTACTGTTGGGGAGCCAGGATATTGTTGTTCAAACTTCCAGTGTCTTCCTTTAACCAAAACTCTTGTTTCTTATCCAGTACATCATCATCAGTTCCCTGCTGAACCCTGCGCCCCTCACCCTGTTTGACTACGAGTTTCCAGACTGGAGCATCACGGTGGGATACATCATCGGTACCTCCTCCTTTATGTGGATACCCATTTACATGGTGTACAAACTTGTGTGGACCCCCGGCTCACTCAAACAGGTGAGCTGGTCCCGGACAGAAGAGCTGTGACTTTTATTTGATAAGCATACTAGAAATTAATGTTTGTTATCAATGTAAAAACTGTTAAGATAAACTAGAACACACTAGTATAGACTGTAGAGTAAACAATATACCAGACTGTAGAAAAAATAATTAATATATAGACTATGGAATAGACTACACTGGATATTATACTTTGGACAGCCCTAAACTAAATCAAAATTACCAAATGACCATGTGATAACCCACTTCAATGAACCCTTCCTGAACAACCTCAGATTTAAGGCTGTATGGTTTCTGTTTTTGTTTTTTTTGTTTTTTATTTGTTCTCTAAAATGCTCAACAGTTCTCTCTAATATAATGTATATTTGATCAACACTGTCATTTTGATAGATTGTAATATCCGTCAGGAAGTGTAGGAGGCGATGTGGGTTCTGTTGTTCTATTGAGGTGTTAAAGAATATCATGAATAAAGCTCTAATAAAAGTATTATCAGAAAGTTTCATTAAAATGAATTCTTAGAATGGTCTGCTAAAATGGAGTTCTGATAAATTTATACCTAGAACAGCTAAAAATTCAGAATAAAGTACTAACAAAATTAACACTCCAGAATGAAGTTAAATAAAATTAATATCCAGATTGAAGTTGACTTTGTGATGTTGTTCAACTCTTGTTTTCTGCCCTCCTCTTCCAGCGTCTGGCTGTTTGCCTGCGGCCCGAGAGGACACTACCGGACATTCACACGGACACGCTGGGTCTGACTCCTGTACCATAGGCTGGCCCAAAAAAACACAGTGGAACCAAACAGAACCTTCACACTAATGGGGGTTAACAGACCCCTCTCAATAAAGAAGCAATAAGTAGCATCTTTTGTCCAACCTTCACAACACAGGCCAGGGTGCGATCAGGAAACTTGGACAGAATTCCCAGTTTGGGTCAAACAGTGAAGGAAGGCTTTCTCACTGATTTTATTTTTCTAAGAAAGATCCATTTTTCTACGAACCATAAAACCACAGTACAACAATCCAAAATGCAGAAGCGTGCAAATTTTCTGCTATTTTTTTGACAGCCAACCAAATGCTGTACTAGGTTCTGCACTGAGCAACAATCGCTAAGCTTAACTTTTCACTGTGCATTGGGAAATGCTACTTATTGCTCCTTCAGCTTAAATAGAATTGCTGTTTAAGACAGCCAGTCACACAGTGGTCCATTCAAAGGACCATCTCAACCAACGCAGTGAGATATTCCATACTTATAAAATACCATGAGAAAACAATCGGGCTAACAGATGTGATAAACGGTTGGTGTCTCTCTCTTTTTTTTTAGTTCAATATTAAAGCGTTCAGCCATCAATGGAAAGATGACGCCAAGAAAGAACTGTACAAATGAGAATACCTCGTCGTGAAATTCTCGGCTAAGGGGGCGTTTGTCATTCTGGCGGGTTCTGCCTTAACTCTGAATATCGTTAGCTGTTCTCTGTAACTGTCCATGTTGGTAGTGTGCCTCTGGGGAATTATTTAAGAAGACTGTTTCAAAATTCCCCGACCAGACTTTGCCAAACCCCATTGCCGAGTGTCCTCTATCTGTTCTGGATCAGCCGAAGATGTTGCTAAAATTTGCCTTGAATGTTCGGTTCTGCTGAGAAATCTTCATGTAACGTGTACAGTATCGTAAAGTTGTGACTGAGAGTCTTGCTTGTATAAATGTCTGAAGTAACAATAAAGAGCAACATGTGAGATGTCATAAAAAATAGTGATATTTCTTCTTGGGAGCAATAAAGCACACAATAAAGCAATAAAGCAATAAAGCAATAAAGCATGGGCTAGTCAGTTTCAGATACTGGTAATGGGGATGCTGCAACTTTTGGAACATGCTTAACTATGTTGTGTAACTGCCCATCCATCCCTCCATCCATTAATTAACTGAGCCAGCTGGGAATCAAACCCGCCACCTTCTCACTGTGATGCGACGGCAAAAACCACTGCAAACTGGAAGCAATTTATTGTTTCTTTTTGTGCCTTGATGCAATCGGATGACAGTCTGCTCTTTCTAATCAACATGGGATTTGAGGGCAGATGCCATCCACCCAAAGAGTGTCCTTCTTTGCAACTTGCTGGAATGATCGGATGATGCAACCCGTCCCCGTGGTCAACAAAACATTTCCGGTTGCCAAAATGTTTAGGCCCTCAACCTTCAGCCAGCCACCCATACATGAATCTTATCTAACCAGGGTTACAGAGGTATTGGAGCCTATCCCAGCACTCGAAAGGCGAAAGGTGGAAACCCAGAATGCATTGCCTGATCGTCACAGAACAAACAAGCCTAGGGGCAATATCTCCCATCCACCTGATATGCATATCTTTGGACTGTGAGAGGAATCAGGAGCGCCTAGAAACCCAAGCAAGGAAGATGCATGCAGGACCAGAGCCTGAGTCTGAACCCAGACCCTTCTCACTGTGAGGCAGCCACCCAGTAAAATGAGGTTAAATGAGTTAAATAAGCTTGTGTTTTACTGAGCAGATGGGTGATGTTGAGAGATCACCAAGGTCAATGCACAATTTTACTCTGAAAACATACAGCAAGTCTTAAACTGTGTCCCAAACCACGTCCACAAGTCTACACCACCTTCATAAAGAAGTAAGATGAAAAATATTTGGTTGACTGTTTGGTTGAGTTCTAGTGTCAGCCTAATAACTCCAGTTCTAGACTAAAGAAAATTTGTACACGGATTGACCACACTTGTTGGGTAAATTTGATTTTTTTCCCCAAACCGATCATTCTTTAAGATCATTCCACATTGGCACCAACTGTGATGTATTTCAGTAAAGCAACCCTGTGACCTCGGCTATCCTTTAAACTTTTTAAATGCCCTTGCTGTACCCCAAAACATCCCGTGTAAAATATTCCTGCACCCGCTTCGGCTCCTGTTTTGTCAGTAGAAGCCTGGGTTGTGTTTGCCAGCCGCTTCAATGTGGTCCTTTAATCACAATGTTGATTAGCATGAGAAGCGCATTGTGTCAAGCGCAAATGAGATGTTTTATTAAAGACTCCATCCATCGCCAGCCCTCCCCCTCCAGTTGCTCCAGCCTCAGGTATGGGGGTCAGGGAATATGAAAGAGCCCATGCTAGTCCATATTCAGGTCCTTCGGCGGCAACAACAGAATGGATCAAAGGCTTCAGAGGTGGGGAGGGGGGGTTGCGTTGGTGGATTACAGGTTCAGAGATGGGGGGACACAAAGGAGAGACAAGCTCTATACACTTTCTATTAATTACCACCACAATGGACAGAGCTGTGGTCCAGACGGCGTGGGGCGGCAAACTGACATTACAGGGACGAACGGAGGGGACCTTCCAGAATGGGAAAGCAGTGTTGACGAGGTCAAGAATGGATTTTTCAACTTCTCAGTTGATTCTGGTTGAAGTGAAAGTGAAAGTGTCAGCTCGCAGCACAGTACACAATATATATATATATATATATATATATATATATATATATATATCCTGCACTTTTTTTATTTTATTTATTTATATCTGTTTTGAACATTTCTAATTTAGGATCTTTACATTTTAAACCTTATTTTTAAAACAAAAAAATATTTAATACCAAATAAACAAGCAAACAAACAAATAAATAATTAATAAAAAGATCTCTCCAACAACTCCAAAAGCCCAATTTCACTCATTTTTACTGAACAAAATGAATAAGAAAGCCTTGAAATGGTTTAAATTACAATTCCACAGTCAGTTATACATAGACTTTAGCAGACATGAAAAATATAACAGCATATATAAAATCAAAAATAGAAATCTAAAAAAGTATCGACTCTCTAAAATGACACAATATGCTTACACCATATACATTAAATCTCTAACAATTTGTTATCAATATAACAATATTGATTAACAATATATATTCATTTTCACTATTTCTCCCCAGTTGTGTCTCTTTGTGTTCAACTGAACAATAAAGTTTTAATTGATTTCCCAATTTGAATGTGGTCTGAAAGAGGCGGCGCTAGGAACACCCCCCCCCCCGGGAGCTGGGCTGATGCAGTGCGCATGCGCAGAGGTGTTACGGGCAGTGATGGCGGCGCTTATGCGGGTGGGTGTATTTACCTCCTTCTTTTCTCTCTGCGCTTCACTGTCCGGTGAGGACAACGACAGAGAAAGACCCTACGAGGTGCTGCGGAGTCAGAATTTAGGTAAGCGGGACTTTTTCCAAAAGGGAGACGCCTGATTAGCTAGCCCGAAGGAGAAACGCCTCAGTGCTGCTTCTGATGCGAATGTTCCGCTCCACCTTAAATTCTCCAGTCTTTCAGCGCTGCGGCGGGGACGCGCACACGGTGAAACAGCGGCGGCTTTTAAGGTGGAACGGCGAATTGGAAATAGATGCAAGTTTACCCATGTGATATGATCACAATGAATGGCCTTCAACAGGAATTAATCACATTTAAGATCCTGCATCTGAATAAAGGTCCAGAAAGAGGACACACACACCCTGACCCTGCACTCTTCCTCTGTGTCTACAGGCCCAGGGATTAGAGAGCCTGCTGCTCACTGATCAGTTTGTGGCTACAGGATCACAGTTGACCACTTTTGATTTGGGTCCTGGATCGGACAGGCCCCACTAAGGCCGACGGAGGAAGAACCTCGGGAGGAACCCAGACTCAAAAAGTGGAACCTGTTCTCTGGTTGAGATCAGATAATACAGAAGGAAGAGGAAGAGAAAGTGTATTTTATAAATAAATAGATTTAGTGATGAGTTCCGGTAAAGTCTGAGTTACTATAAAAGAGTCCGTTTGAGTCTGTAATTGGAAGATCAATCAGCCAATAGTGGTGGTTCTAATTGAGTGGGCGGAGCCTTTGGTAATCTTTGCGGCAGCAGCTCCTGCAGATGATCCAGTCTGATGGAGCTGATCTGGAGTTCAGGTGAGGAGAGGAGTCTGAGGATGGTCGGTTGAGTAATTCTCGTCCTGTATTAAGTACGTGGTATTAGTTAAATAAAGTGTGTTAATATATTCAGTTTTTCACACACACCATGCAGCAGAGGGCAGCTATTGAAAACGCCTGCGGAGCAGTGACAGGGACGGTACCTTGCTCAAAGGTACCTCAGGGCGACCTACTGAAAAAAAGTGAAAGTGACTACCCTTGTCATTGTGAAACGCAGCACAGCACAACACAGCGAAATTCAACCTCTGCGTTTCACCCATACACACACGTGCAGCAGGGGGCAGCTATTAAAAGCGCCCGGGGAACAGTGACGGGGATGGTACCTTGCTCAAGGGTATCTCAGGGCAACCTACTGGTCTGGGATACAAACCCACAACCTTCTGATCCTGGGGCCTTGTCCCTAAACACTGGGCCAACGCTGCCCCCTAGAGACACATGTGAGTAAATCTAAAACTGGGGGCCTTGAAACAGCAAACACGATTGCTGGGCAGTATGAGGGTATTCATCATTTTAACGTTGAATAACATCAAAATATAATTTTTTGGGTGTGTCACGATGTCGCCAGTAAGCAAAGAACACTATTCAGCTGTTTTTCTTTACAGACATAATTAGGCCTGTTCAACATTTAACTAAATCCAGTTAAAGAAAAACAGGAAATCAAGCTTTTATTTTGGAATATCGCCGACCCGAAGAGGTTTCTGCTGCAGCTTCCACGGTTGGACCTCTTGTGTTCAGACAGGGCTGAAACTCCAAATACTCCTGAGAGCTTAAGGTCCACTATCTGGAGCTCAACATGGCCTGCAAATCACCTTTACCTCTTCTCTTCTCTTCTCTTCTCTTCTCTTCTCTCAGTGCTGTTCGTGAGCGTCCTGTCCGTGCTCCTGCTGGCCATGCTGATCATGGCCGTGTGTGTCTACAAGCCACTTCGGCGAAGGTGACGGGGAAAAAGATGGACTCTGCTGACCCACATCTCATCCAGGACCCGAAAGACGTCCCGCTGGATGAGTGCCTGCTGTATAAGCCACACAATCATCCATTAGAAATACCTAGTTAGCTGTTGTCCAGGTTAGCTCTGCAGGTTTGTCCCCTCCGGTTACCCTTGTTTTTTTGTTCCCAGCACCTGCACCAGGGACCAAAGACTGCACTGAGAAACACTTAGTCCCCCTGTAAGGGTTACTTTTTTCCCTCCGGCTGTGTTTGGGTCAGGTCGGAGCAGCTTCGTTTCTAGACTACTGAATCAGTTTTAATGATTTTGATTTTAAAAGCTGCTAAGTTATTTTTACCTGCAATTTGATTTTATTTGATTTCTCTCATGAATGTCCAGTATTTATTGTCAGGCCTTTATTTGACCATTTATTTTGTACCTTTCTGTCTCTGAATTTTGATATGCGAAATAAATCAGAGGGAAGTTTCCCCGACTGGAGAACGTTGGGAACGCTGACGGTGTGTGTTGCATCACTGCAGCAAAACTTCAACAGGCACCTTTTTTAACACCGCATGGAGCCAAGGCTGATCTAAATCAGGTCCTAAGTTAAGAAAAAATGATCCCAGATCAGTCCTGAACACCTAGTGTGGGAAGATGAAACAGCTGCCTGAGGCCTGAAAACCTTGTTCATAGCTCAGAAGGTCATTTTGTTACTGAGTTATTACCTTTGATCAGCTACTGACACAGCCATCACTCAAAATGGTGTCAGGTGGCCTAATTCTGCATAATTTCCTGTTTGGTCGGAACTGCTCACAGTGGCGGTGAATGAAACCAAGCATCTGAAGCTCCTCACAGACATGAAACGATTCTGAAACGGACTGAAAGAATGATGCTAAATGATGAAATGAGGGGTGGTGGACGTTTCTGGACGTTTCTGCACCTTTCTGCAGGGAAGGCTGTTTTCTTCCCTTTTAGTTTATTCACTCACTCCTTAACAGCTAGCGATGCATTAGTGAAACCTGAAGAGCCCTTAATCCACCCCTCCAGCTCTCATTTAGACAGAAGGAGGGCCGTCTCAAAGTCTTCTTAATCCACAGCCATGACAACAGAGTGATCGCATGGAGCCGTTCCCGCTCCTTTGAGTTGAGAATGAGAAGCTAATGTTACCCTGTAGCTCACTGGAGGAGGACAGAAGGGACACTGGAAAGATGTTAGTCTGAGTACTTTTATGTTGAACTTGGGTAAAGACTTGGGTAAATGAAATACTTTACTCAGTGCAAGTGAAAAAGTTTTGGCTTGAAATGTACTCAGAGTAAAAAGTAAAGTACAGGAAAGTAATGAGAGTATAAAGTAAAAAGTACAGGAATGTACCGAGAGTGTAAAAAGTACAGGAATGTACTGAGTATAAAGTAAGTACAGGAATGTACTGATAGTTTAAAGTAAAAAAAGTACAGGAATGTACTGAGAGTAAAAAGTATAGGAATGTACTGATAGTTTAAAAAGTACAGGAATGTACTGAGAGTGTATGGTAAAAATTACAGGAATGTACTGATAGTTTAAAGTAAAAAGTACAGGAATGTACTGAGAGTAAAAATTACAGGAATGTACTGATAGTTTAAAGTAAAAAGTACAGGAATGTACTGAGAGTGTAAAGTAAAAAGTACAGGAATGTACTGAGAGTGTAAAGTAAAAAGTACTGGAATGTAGTGAGAGTATAAAGTAAAAAGTACCAACCCTTAATTCTCTCTTCTTTCTTACATCTCCTTCTGTCTGCCCTGCAACGGTGGACACACAGAGGAACATCTTTTCTGTGTATTCTGTTTGTCCACGTAGACAAACAGGTCTGGATGTTGGGAAGGTGAATAAAATAAAAATAAAGAAGAATTCAGATCAAAGGCCTTAAGACTAAAATTTGGAGTCTGTTCTGAAAATGTAATTACAGATATTTGGGATAAAATGTGACGAGGAGGTTTTCAGATCTTTTCTTACTCTTGCAATCGAGGTCTGCGGTTCACTTGTGTCAAAGTGAATTCATCTGATCTCTTTCATCTCTATGAGCAACCACAGTTAACGCTGGACCTCAAAGCGAAACCCAGCTAATGAGGTGAGACTCGTAGACCTGCGAGACAAAATTGTGTCAAAACCAGGATCTCTAGAAGAGATTTGGAACCACAGATAGTCAGTGAAGAAAGGAACCTGCTCAGACAGGTAAACCCTTTATGAAGATGGGAGAACTTTACAGAAGGACAACCGTCTGTGCAGCACTCAGGACTTTACTGTGGCCAGACAGAAGCCTCCCCGCATTACGACCAACTAGGAGGAGACAAATCACTCTCAGATCATGAGAAGCAGAATTCTCTGCTCTGATAATGAAGACTGAACTATCTGGACACAGTTCCTAAGAGTGTGTGTGCAGGAAACACACAGCCCCTGCAGTCAAAAATGGTGGAGGCAGTGTCATGCGGTGGGAGGCTTTTGATGATAGATGGAAAGATGAAAGCAGAAAAACAGAACCTTTTCCAGAGTGCTCAGGATCTCTGGCTGCAGCTTTTCATTCAAACAAGATGATCACCAGATTGAGCAGCTTCAGGAAAACCTGCAGGATCTATAGAGAGACCTGATAATAGCTCCATGAGGACGCTCACCATCCAACCCGGATGGAGAAACAAAATATGGAAAAAAAAACTAAACTACAAGTAAGTGATCTTCTGGAACATGCTCTCCACCTGCCATGACATCACCTAGTAAAGTAACAGCATAGGGCACACGAGGGCTAATGGACCAAACCTAATCTGTCTTTTCTATTTGCAGGCCTGATCCTCCCACTCAACTCTGGACATGCCTGCATGAATCATGTTCTTGCAGTTTGATTGGATTAAATTGTGAGGTTTGTGCCTCCTCATTGGCCATTACGAACTCCAGCAATAGGGGTTAGTGGGCAGCTGCAACCGGCGGTCATCAGCATCTACTTCTGCAGGAGATTCATATGGTGAACAGGTATCTGGTGATGTGGACGTGTGTCTGGGAATTGAGTTGTGAGCCCCTGCCTGAATGACCATCAGATGGATGTGAGAAGTGATTCTGTATTGGAACACCACCATCTTATGGTCAGCAGAAGAAAAACAGAAGAAAAAAAATAAATCAATATTTCCAGTACGCTGATGAATAAAGTAATTTATTCATGCTGGTGATGAATGAAACCAGATGTCTGAAGCTCAAATATGGATCTGAAGATGCCTACTGCCTAAGACATTATCTTACCAGAGTTTGGAGAAGCTTTTGCACCTATAATACGTTGATAGTGGAAGGACACATGCATGGTGTGATGAGTAGAGTAGCTCAAAATCACTATTTCACCATCATTGTCATCACATAGCAACATTCAGAAGACATGCATAGCTTCACTGGAGGGTTTGTGAAGGAACTAGAATGACTGGAGTCTGGCTGCAGACACGTAGACCTCCACATTTGTGCTCTCTCAAACCAGATGTAGAGCCGTGAGTGAAGTCATATAAAGTGCTTTTATTGAACTGAAAAAAATTGGTTTTCCTTAAACAGACATCACAGTTTTTACAAAATGCCTTCTGGATTTCTTCAACACTACTCGATGTCAGCGTTTACTCGGTTCGGACAGAACAGAAAAATTTGCTTTGCGCCCTGATATGGTAAAGCTTGTTAGATCATTTGGCAATTAGTTCCTTAAAGGTTAAACAGAGAAACCCAAGAAAAACACCAGGAATAAATCAGACAGAAAAAAATAATAACTGGCCCTGCCTGGTACGACACCGGTTTTCCGTAACAGGGCCGGTTAGGGTCGACAGTAAAAGTAGAATCATCTCCTTCTGTTAAAAAGTCCTCTATTGACACTTTGTAGTAGGTCAGTTGCTGCAGAGCAGCCTGCTAATGCATCAGTACAAGGGGTTGTAGATCCATGGAGACCACAGGCATCATCGTCATCACAGTGACAATCCTACCAAAATAACAAAAGGTGAGAAAACCAAAAAAGGCCCGCCTGACCTTCACGAACCAGTTTTATATCGGCAGCTCTTGAGCTGGAAGCTGAAGGAAAGCACCTCGAGTGATGGAACAGCACATTTCCCAAACACCACAGAACAGGCTCTCCCACATTCTCCACGTTCCTGCCTCGAGAACTTAAAGGGATAGTTTGCATTCACAACGACATCTGCTTCCTTACATTTGTCCTGGTGAACGTAGGTAAAGTATAATGACCTCCTGACCTATGGCCTTGGAAACTGCATTTACTTCAAAATGTGAATTTGAGGTCAAAAACGACTACAACGCTCAGACGGTACTTGCGCGTATATGCTGCTATAGAAGCTGCGATTATAGCCCATCATTCAAATACACAGGCGGAAACACTACGGTTGCGCTTCTAGCTTCAGTTGCTGGAGGTGGCATGGAGGACTAAGCTAAACCAACTCTGAATGATTAACATTTTAATCCCTGTGTAGCAAAAGAAAAATACTACATATTTTCATTATTCGGGACAGCTGGAGTGCAAATTTAATGTTTCTTTTCTTCCAAACTATCACTTTAACTACTCATGCTACAGTCCTATGCTGCTAAGCTCCACAGTTCCACCCAAAGACCTTGTGATCTGTAGCTGTGGTGCAGACCGCAGGGCAGAAAATGAGGCGGATTTGACAAAGCTCTGTCTTTGCAGCACAGGGCAAGTCTATGGAGTTCAGAGCAGGACGAAGGCTCTTGTCTTTCACAGTGAGGAGGCACGTTGGTGCAGGTATTGCTTTTGGAGTCGAGGCGCCCTGGTGTCAAGACGATATGTCGGGTATGTGGAAGTCTTCGGCTTGCTGCCGTTCAGGAGACTGACCCCCTTGCAGAGCTCGGTTCCAAACCCATCTACTGCTCCTTCATGAGTTATTAGGGGTTTAACTAAACAACCTACAGATTCACAGTAGCGGGTTGGACTCTGCATGGCGGCAGATCTCTAGCCAACTAACGCTCCAAGCATAGTAGAACAGAGTTCAGAGATGCTCGTGTCCTACTGTGTCTTACTCGTCCGAGTCGCCCACGCCATGTTCCACCCAGAAAGTCGTTCTTTCTTAGCTACTGTTGCTAGGCTGGACAAGATTTCCCAAAGTTGAACCTCTTAAAACTAATTTTTACAATACCGTGGCACCTAAGGCGGCGACAGATGGCTCATAGTCATAGTGCCTGTAAAGGGGATCTACTGTTATTCCAATAACGTAGACAGAGGAGGAGTGCGTACTTCCTAGTATAAGACTGCGATTGGATCTTGGGCGATGCCACAGCCATACATAATCAGGAGTCAAGGACAGTATACTTGTCCTCGCTGAGCTGTTCAGAGTTGATGTGGAAGCGCATGCTAGCCTCCCAACTGCAATAGGAGACCTAGCTAGCGGGTGAAACCTGACGACAAACTGGGAAAGAAAACCAGGTAAACAATCAAAGCTGTTTCCCAATTGGCTCATCCAACCTGCCAACGGTAGCTGCAATGGAACATGTTTGTGGACGCAGACACTATAGAAAACCCTGAGATACTGTAACAATAGGAAAGCCCATGGTACAAAGTATAGACCTTATTTTTACAGTTCGGCTACTTAGACCACAAACAAACACACATACACTCTCTCACACATCTAAGTTTGGCCATTACATGGACGTTTTATGACCAGATGCTCTGTTATCAAAGTAATCTCAATGAAGCAGCTCGGAATACCCCTCAGGAGAGGCAGAAAGAAAAGAGTTCTCCAAAGAAGAAGTGACCCATCATTAAAACATTAGCTTAAATGATCATCAAATGGGAGTTAAAGGAACCGAGGCCTTGACGACAAGAAAGAAGGTCCTTCTTGGACGTGGGACTAAGACCCGCAGGCGTAACGCTAGTCAGTGGCAGAGCTGGAAGTGGCTTGATGAAGAAACGTGAGCACTATGGGAACGACAGGAAACAGGCTCTCCCTTTTCTGTTGTCCATCCCCGTTTCCTCCTTCTGTCGCAACCTCATTTTTCCGTCAGCGAAAGCTGCAGGATCCTCTCCAGTTCCTCCTCTTCTTCTCTCCGCCTCCTCTCCTCCTCTTCCTGCGCTCGGGTGGACAGCTCTATGGCGAGCCGCAGGTCTGAGTCCGGGCTGGAGACGGAGCCCGTGCTGGTAGGCGTGGTGTCCAGGTCGGGTACGCCTTCCGAGGCCGTGCTGCAGGGGTAGGTTTGGAAAAGCCAGTGAAAAAAAATGCATAAAAGCGGAGGACGGGGTGGAGAGAAAGGAAAGAAAAATGATCGGACTCACCTATCGCTGAGGCTGTTCACCATGCCCTGCATCAGGACCCCATTTGAATCGCCCCACGATTCCTAAACAAAGAGCGTAACAAACAAGACTCATGGGCTTTATGCTTGACGGATGATGCCGGTCTGGTTCTCAGCTAAATATGTTCCACACACAATTGCACCTAACGTACATGAGGTGCAGATACTGACGCTACAGTGAGGCCTGTTTAAGTGAATGCAGTGCAGAGCAGAGGGGGTAACGTTGAGAATAGCTTTTGGTTGTTAGTGTTCATTTTAAGCTCGCACCATGTTTTTTTCTTCTCCGCACCAACTTCATCATTTCTGCAATGAAGCATTCACACCCATCTAACCTGCGGACTGCAGCCGCTGGACTCCAGCAGGCTCTGGTGAATGGCGTACTGCAGCAGCTCCTCGTCGTGGTTGGACACCTGCTGGTGCACTGCACTCTGTCTGTTGCCCCCACGGAGGCGATAGTGCGGCGGAACCGTGAACACAGAGGGACTCACCTGGAACTGGGCGGGGCCTGGAGAGAAAGGAGGGACAGGCTGAGGAGATTAAAGGAAGGGAAGGGTTTAGCAGCAGACCCTCAGAAAATAGAATGCAAAGGCAAGGGGAGGGTTGGGTACACAAGTAGATCAATATATAGACTCACTCTTGACGTTATCAGCATCATACCTGAGGCTTCTGCCGTCTCGGCTGTGGGTGACGACGGTATGCTCGCGTCGGCAGGCTCGTCGGTACCGCACTGGTTGACGTTCCCGAACGTAATGCGGGCATTGAGGACGTGGAACAGCGGAATTTCTGCCAAAACAAGGTCAAACTCGCATCGTTTTATCACTTTACATCATTGTTGTACCGGATGCTTTTTACATAAACATTTCAAAACCTCGTAGCAGACATTAAAGATGCTTTTCTGTCACTTTGCTTTTCCTATAAAGCTCCTAAACTCAGCAAAGTCCCTCGAACGGGTCACTGGACCCACCGATCTTGACGGGGAAGCCTGGGGGGAAGCGGAGGGTGATGAAGTCCCTGAGTCGGGCGAAATGCGTGCTGGTTCGGGCCATCAGGTCGATGATAGGGGTCACCTGCTCCACAAGAGAGAGGGGGTGCTCTTCACTCATCCACAGAGTGCCTTTAAACCTGGAAAACACACGCAATATATACATATATAAATATATGATAACGATAAAATCAGCAAATACACAGGAACTGTGGATGAAATGAATAAAAAAATAAATAGATAAATAAATGTTCGCTACACACAGTACCACTGCCAACCAACACTTATATTTGTGTATATATACACACGTAAAATAATTCTATTTATGTATAATTAAAAAAAATTTTTAAACATTTTTATAGAATATACAGATAGACACATATGCCAAGATGTCTAGTTAAAACTGTATTCTCCTTCATTCTTTTTATTTTTTAATAAAATTCTCAGCATTTTGTTTTATTATTTTTTTTATATATAATTTTTATTATTTCATTTTTTTACATTTCATTCTCAATGGTGGCTGTCACAAGCATGTTTTAAAAGATTTTTTTACTTTTTTGTAAGGTTCTATTTATTTATTTTTTTGTTTTTGGACTTATGTTGACCAATAAAAAAAAAGTTAAAATTACAGCACAACATGGACCCACAGGTTCTTATTTTTTGTATGGTTTTAGGAGCCATTTCAGGAAAATTGGCTCTTAAAACTGAGCACCGACACCAACACCCTCCTGAACCCAAAACTTTACAACCAGGCCTCCTGCGACTCCACTGTGGACTCAAGACAGAAGCTGTTATCTCTTCACCTTTGGGTCCGGATGGTGAGCTCGATGGGTCGCCCTATGTCTCGGTCTTTCAGGTCAAAGTCGGGGTTAAAATATTCCTCCGGAGTGATGGCAGTGGGGTTTGTGGCGGTGGCGAACTCCAGAGTCAGGTCCTACCAAAAAGGGTTCAAAATAAACCACTTTAATTTTCTGTAGCTCAGCCAGAATCCGCTTGAACTCTCTGTGCCGTAAACAAGAATTAAGTTACTGGCTGGTTTCCCAGACTCCGCATAAAGCCTACAATAAACAGACTTGTGCTAAATGGCAACATTTGTAGTGCTTCACTACTAAATCCTAAGTTTAATCATTGTCCCACAAAAGTCCCCTGATTGAAAAAAATAAAAAGCCACGAAAAGAGAGTATTGTGAGATTTTACCAAAGATCGAACATCGGCCAGGTGTCCATTTTAATATTTCATTTTAAAAAGAGCCAACAGCACTGTTACAGGACGTGAAAAGAGAAACAAAAGAGCTTCTTTACCCCTTGAGCGCTGATCTGCTGTTCTACTGTTCCGAGTAAAGATTCAAGGACGTTCCTTTCACCTGCGGGAGAGAGGAAGTAGTCAGGACAAGATTCGCAGGCCGTCCGAACCTCATTTTTCCGTTTATTGGGACGTCGAGCCGAAGCAAGGGTCGGTTTAAATGTTTAAAAATGTTTTAAACTGACGCTTTGATTTTGAAAGGCTTCAAAAACGTAAAAAAGACAACACTATTTTGGGGTGAATAATAAAAGACAAACGTAGGGACATTCATTAGGAAAGCCAAGGACCGTCGTCGGGGAGGGGGTTGGGGGGTCTTTAACGAACGTCTTTAATGGTTTTAACGAACAGATGACGTTCAAAACTTTGGAAATCATGTTTTCTAAAACATCAAACCAATCTGGTGGCATAAAGATTTATAAAATGATTCCAAAATTGCATGTCCTAAAGTAAATAAACGAGAAATTGGTCCAGGAAAAACTGACGGAGAATTTATTTAAATATTAGAAAATGTGGAAAAATTGCGTTTTACTTGGTCCATGGTTCCACACGGTGGGTCTACAAAACTGGGGTGAGCGATTCGAAACTTGAAATGAATGTACAAACAACACAAGTTACTTTTTATTCTGGCCTTCTCTTCGTCAGTGAGGTGCTCCGTCCTCGTCCGGATCACCACACTCACGTTGTTGACAGAAAAGACCTGCCGAAGCACACAAACAATCATCGTCGACATCAATCGCGAGTCACACTTCAGACGCTGCTGAAGGGGTTAAAAGTGAAAGGAATGTTTCAGCCCAGACGAAATGTTGGGAGTCAAAACTTATCCCCAAGATTTCTCTCAACCCTCATCCAGCTCTTCATTAAGGTGGAGCGGACTGGTGGGTGTGGTTTTGGACCCAGGATGACTTCAAATCAGCAAAAACCGTGAATTAAACTCCAGACAAACGCCAGAGCTGCTGTCCGCCCATATTTATGACTGATTCCAGATCAGGCTGCTCAGCTCCAGGGTTTAGAGTTTAAAGCTGGCAGTAAGTCCTACTGAGTCCTAAACCTTCTGATCCTGGGACCTAGTCCTTAAACACTAGACCAACTTTTGGGACCAAACATGCTGCATTGTCCATATAAAGAGAAAAGATCCTCACCTTCGCTTCGAACCCATTTACGACTTCGGTTCGGTCGGTCCTCCAACCCCAGATTCCAGATTTACACCTGGGGGCACAAGCAAGGTCATAACAAACCAGTTAATGGACCATGTCTCATTAATTCACCCCAAAAGCATCTGAATGTCCTCCACATTGTTAACACGAAGAGAGAGTGGTCACTTCTGTGATTATATTCAAGTCAAAGAAATCCACCTCTGTCCTGTTCCATGTTCTACACCTGGTTCTTCATGCTGGACTATAGTTCTTACAGTTTTTTTTTTTACTGGAAATTGCCTTACAGTCCAATGGAAGTCTTGAGTCTCATTTTGCTTCCAGACTATTTTGTATCTTGAATGTTGAGGACCAGTTCTCCAGATCTTCCTGAAGGACAGTGTTGTTGTCTCTCATTTTCAGACCAGTCTCTGTACCTGAGCAGTTCTCCAGATCTTCCTGAAGGACAGTGTTGTTGTCTCTCATTTTCAGACCAGTCTCTGTACCTGAGCAGTTTGATAGTTTTGTGTTGGTTAATCCACACAGTGATCTACGTCTGAACCTTCAAGCAGAACAAAGCATCTAACTTCAGACATGAAGCAGTGAAGAAACAAGTGCAGATGATTCCAGATGATCAGGTGATTCATTTACTGCTGATGCTCAACACTGAGTGGGTGGAACCTTTATCTAGAACCTTGTACTTTGAAAGAAACAGGAACAAATGTTTTAGCACTCCAGGCTGCAATCAGTCTACTCAAATATTCTTAGTGCGAAGGAACAAGGTTCACCTCTCGAACGAGATGTCCTTGGTGTCCAGGTATGTGTTGACGATGGGCGTGGTCAGTCTCTTGGCTACCTCCTGCTCGTTGGGCTGCATGGAGTCAAGCGTGACCTCCTCTATCTCACGGGAGATGTCGAAACGCTCCGTGTCCACCACCTCCTCATCGTGGTTAACTTCCATCAGCTCAGCACAACTGTCTGCACAAACACACGCAAATATGTGTTAAAAAAAAAAAAATAAATAAAATAAAATTCATCGTAATTATAGTTTCTCCTGATTCCCAATAACTTAACAGATTTAATTTTCATTTCATTGGCATTTAGTGAGCAGCTACCCGCACAGCCACATTTGTGAGATCCTGCTGGTGTGGGTTTCCTCCCTTTCAATGAGACTCACAAAAGCAGAATGTTTCGATAGCTCCCCCTAGAGGAGAATGTTGAGGCTGAACATGGTAGAGAAGTGTGTGTACCATCTCCTCTGAAGATGTAGCTGCGTCTCCCCCGGATCCAGGTCATGTTCTCGAAGCCCAGCAGGGTGGCGTCCACTCTCAGGTTAGCTCCACTTTTCCAGATTCGACACACGTCGCTAGGACAAACGCGGGACACCAGAGGGACTACAAACAAACAGCATCACACAAAACCTCATCAGCACACACAACGACCGGCTAAACACGCTTTGATAAACGTCTCTTGGCTGAATGGGTCGAACTAAATTGCCGTAGGATGAGTAGGCAGAGACAAAACCGATTTAGACTGAATGGGCGGGTCTGATACAGAAAGAATGAACTGGGGGCCGAATGGGTGTGGCTAAATTGCTTTATCCTTAATGGGTTGGCCTTAAAGGACATAGGTTGAGTGGGCGGGGCTAAAATGACTGACAACTACAGTGAGAATGAGTGGGGTTGAATGCTCTAGGCATTTGGGCGGGGCCAAACCTATGTAAGCCACATGGATGGGTCTAATACAGAAAGAATGAGCAGGGTACCATGCTGCCATAGGCAGAATGGGCAGGGCTAAACTGATCAAGCTGAGAAATTGGTCACATGTTCATGGTAGTGACATCACAACCACCACCTGTCCGACAAACCGGATTTGGATTCCGATGAAACTAAACGTGATGAAAACGATGAAAAAAAAAACATGTGCAGGAGAAATGCGGCACTTACTCCAACTGGTGAACTCCCACTTCATCTCCATGTAGAAATCCGGTGACTGAAGGTGAGGAGAAACTATATTAAATACACATCGCTGAGGAACTTGTACTTGCTCTTGGTTCCCAAACAGGAATATTCCTGGACAACCCGAGCAGAGCGGACACTCACCTCCCGGATCTTGCACAGTAATTCCGGTACACCCCCCAGTGCAGTGGAGGCTTTGAGGTAATCACGGCGCTGCAGGACCAGTTGCACCATCTCTGGGTCTCCAGTACTGACGGCTTCCTGGAGAACTGAAAGCGCGCACACACACACACACACACACACAGTCATACACATGTTCCTTTTGTTTTATATATATGTAATAATAAAAGATCCCATATGTATTACACAGTTCCTTCACTTCCTGAAGGTCAGTTCCTTTGGTTCTGATGTGAAAGTGAAAAGTGAAAGTGACAACCCTTGTCATTGCGAGGTCACAGCACTGCACACCATGAACCACAACGAAACTGGACCTCTGCTTTTAACCCATGCACACAAACACCGTGCAGCAGTGGGCAGCTATTGAAAGCGCCCGGGGAGCAGTGACAGGGACGGTACCTTGCTCAGGGGTACCTCAGGGCAACCTACTTTTTGAGGGAATCGAACAATCTTCCGATGCGGGGCCAACTCCCTAACCACTAGGCCACCGCTGCCCCTGATGTGCACTGATGGCTGGGTTTGTGATCGACAGATGATCATGATGTGCGAGTTCAGATTTTCAAGAGAACCTTTTGTGTCTCACCACCCAGCTGAGCAGAAGTATTGGGACATGAAAGGCAGGTGTGTCCCGTTAGACTGAAGGTTGAAACTATACTTCTATCTTGATATCCCCCTTTCAGATGGATGAAAACCGTATTAGTTATTAGAAGAGAAAACCAACATAGACATCTGGCCTACATCTCGGAGGGAAAATCTTGCTATTCTGAAGCTGAGAGAAGAGGGAGAATCCATTAGAAACATTTCATAAACATAGCCAGCACAACTACATGGAAAGCCCTGAAAACGAAAGAAACCACTGGTGCTCTGAGAAACAGACACAGGACCGGTCGGTCAACAACGACAACAGCAGCTGATGACAGACAGATTATGAGATCAGAAAAAACCCAAAACGACAAACAGTGACATCATCAAGAAGCTCCACAGGGCCGGCATGGAGGAATCACACTCCACTGTTTGAAGACTTTGAGAAGAGAAATGCAGAAGCTGGACCATCAAAGTGAATCAGAAACCCCCAGAAAAATGTGTTAAAAACTGCTGAGACAGAAACTAACTTCTACCGAAGTGAGGAAAAGGCCAAAAATGTAGAGAAAGAAAGGATTTGCTCAAAATCCAAAACGCACAGGCTCATCTGTGAAGCACGGTGGAGGAAGTATCATGGCTTGGTCTTGGTTTTTTGCTTCTGGAAGAGCCTCGGCCATTGTTGTTGATGATGAAACTCACAATGAAAAGTGATTTTGGGCTGGCCAAGTCAATTATTTCATCTTGCTGAACACACAGATCATAAAGTTGAGACTGAAAAGAGAAACGCCCCAAAACAAACATCTGAACAATGTTGTGGGAAAAGCCTGGAAACGCAAAACTAAAGAAAACACCAACAACATGGTGAAGTCGGTGGGTCAGAGGCTAAATGTAGTTACTGCAAGCGAAGGGAGATGCAACCTTTAAAACATTAAGTGTCCTCACTTTAAAACTTTCTGTTCAAATATAAATACTGTTTTATATAAATAAATAAATAAATATTATCTACAGTACTGTGCGAAAGTTTTAGGCAGGTGTGAAAAAATGCTGTAAACAGAACGCTTTCAGAAATGGAAGTGTTGATCATTTATTTTCATCAATCAACAAAATGCAGTGAACGAACAAAAGAGAATCTAAATCAAATCAATATTTGGTGTGACCACCCTTTGCCTTCAAAACAGCATCAATTCTTCTAGGTACACTTGCACACGGTTTTTGATGGAACTCGGCCGGTAGGTCGTTCCAAACATCTTGGAGAACTGAGCACAGATCTTCTGTGAATGTAGGCTTCCTCACATCCTTCTGTCTCTTCATGTGATCCAGACACACTGGATGATGTTGAGATCAGGGCTCTGTGGGGGGCCAGAAGAACTGATGCTGGTTTGAAGGCAAACGGTAGTAACACCAAATATTGATCTGATTTAGATTTTCTTTTGTTCGCTCACTTTGCAATTTGTAAATTGATAAAAATAAACAATCATAATTTATATTTCTAAAAGCGTTCTTTGTTTACACCATTTTTTCCACACCTGCCTAAAACCTTTGCACAGTACTGTGTGTGTGTTTCCCGACAGTGAACTCTGTTCGAGTTCGAGTTGACATTTCCCCAAAGTGGACATTTATTGAAGCTCTTATAAAACCACTCCTGTTACATGTAGTTTAATGATTCCTCACTTGTCGCTCGTAGAAACGAGGAGAGCACAGGTCCCAGACCTTCACAGACTGCGTTTTTTTTTTTTGATATGCTCATGATTAAACAGGAAAATGAAGACGAGCAGAATTAGGGTGGCGCGTAAGCCAAAATCCGCAGGAAATAACGAGCGCAACTAATTATAAAACCACACTGAAACGGTTCGACGTGCATGTGCCAGAATGCAGCTCAACATCCCTCTTACGGGTTAACTCTCGATTAGATCGGAACTGGGAGATGATTAATCACGTCTTTTGCCTTCCTGCTCTAAGCCTTAAGCTTCCTCGCGGCCCCATTTCTTCTTGTTTTATCTGATTGTGTTTTTTTTCTGTGGGGGAAAAAAACCTTGTGCTGCAGCGCGCAGCAGTGCAGGGCATTGACTTTTGCAGTCTCAACACACACACACACTCACACTCACACACACTCGCGCCCAAGTCAACAGCTTTTATTAAAAAGTTACACTAGTGTTTAAGTTGACAGCATTTTTATGCAGTCAATAATGGAGTGGCGATAATTAGCATTCCATTTGCATAATGCAAATACTTTTCGTCACATTAGCTCTTAAGAGTTGCTCATTTTTTATAACGACACTATTCGGTATCTACAATAAATTTAGGAACTACTATGAATGATTCGGGAACTACAGGAAAGTCCCGACTAAGTATCGACTATGAATTTATCCGTAACTACTCCAGATCATCCAGTAAACGTGCGCTGAATTTGAGAAGGGAATGAAAGTCAAAGAAGGGATTTCTGGCTGACGTAAAAGAGTCTCACTAAAACGTTTCCGCTCCAGAGCAGAAGGGCAAAGCGAAAGAGGAACGACGGCCTTAAATCGGGTCCTGCCGGTGAGACCGGTGCGGCCGCAGGTCTGAATCAACACACGCTCTTCGCAGACTCGACGACTGCGCTGCTTTATACTGCCAGTGTTATGGCTGGAAATATATTAAAAGGCTTTTTTTTTTTTGGCCTTAATGTATGTATGAAGTTTCAGTTCAGGGCAGCCAATCAGAAAAGAGATCCATTCATCAGACACTGCGGCTATAATTGACCAATCAACCCAATTTTATTAAAGACTGAATCTACTCTACGAATGAACGATACTGGTAAAATTCCAGCACTGCGATTCTACCGGGGCAGCGGTGGTCTAACATTAAGGAATCCCAGACCAGTAGGTCCCCTTTTGAGCAAGGTACCGTCCCCATCGCTGCTCCCCGGGTGCTGCAGGGCATGTGCGTGTTAAATGGAGAGGATGTATTTTATTGTGGTTCACCATTTGTTGCTTACAATGACAAATAGTCACTTTCACTTTTGCTGCATACTGATTTAATGCTAATTGTGAATCAATAACATGAAAGAGGAGAAACGAAAGTAAAAGGAAAACGTAAAATACACACCCTTAAACATCTCTGCCTCATGAATAACAAAAATGGCGAGAAAAACTTGGCTGGATTAAATAAATACTGCGATCCCAACACAGACCTGGAGGTACGGCTGCTCGACTTGTTGAAAGCTGATTGGTCAGAGGCTCATTTGCATATTGTGGCCATCTGAGATGTCAGAACGGCAGAGAAAGATGTTGCGATAACAGTAAACATATGATGTATTGCCTGCAGCCATCATTTAAAAAAACAACTACCAGCATTGGTTAGCTCGTAAAACTTCTCGACCAAAAGAAAGTCCAGGAGAGCTCAGAACGTTGTGGAGGAGAGCGTCACAACTTAAAGGCACCGTGAAAGGCACCACCTCCCAATGGAGAACAAGAAAAAGTGGAACGTCTGCTCAGGAGTGGTCGGCCTAGCAAAATCGGCCCAGGAGCTCACAGGAAACAGAAAAGTAACAGAAGAACCCAGTAGAACATCTGAGGAGCTGACTGACTTCCTGTTTCCCTGAAGCGTCTGATGATCACAGCCAGGTTTAATATGTTTAAGGAGCAACTTCTAAACCTACAGGTGTGTGTCGGTGGTTTTAGTCCTTCACTAAATCAGGTTCCATAAACCGTCACTTCTGGAAATCCCTTCAGCATTGAGCAGAAATAAAGCTAAGGAGTTCAGAAAGGGGACAAACATTCCAGCCGAGTGTGAACACCCACCAGTCCAGTTTTTGGCGTTTTCTTTGGTCACCTCCGCCCCGTGTCTCAGCAACACCCGGACGGACTCCAGGTGTCCCAGGGACACAGCAAGGTGCAGTGGCGTCCTTCCTCGGGGGTCCACCTCCTCCACATTGTGCTGCAGCCCAGAGACGGAGTGGAGGGAATGCATGCGAGTGAAGGAAAGCAAAACAGTAAGCCTGTCAGGATCTGATTGGTCCAAACCCAGAAACGTCCCCCTGAGCGCAAAATTACCGTCAAGAAAGGCTGAACAGGAACTCAGCAGTCTGATCTGCATATCTCTACACCTCGAATCTGATCTACTAGAAATTATTCAGGATCTAATATGAATTATTCATCAGCTGTTACAACATTATATAGGATAAACGATTCTGTACGCGAACTGTATATTAGTCAGGAAGCGATACGAGTTATTCTGCAATCACTCTGAAATATTCAGCACATACAAAAAATTATCCCGTATCCATAACGAATCATTCACCATTATAAATGATTTCTTATCCATAATGAATTATGCAGTACGTAGACGAATCATTCAGTAACTACTGTAAATGATTCAGTAACTATTAGAATCGACTCAGTATCTACTATAAACGATTCAGTAACTATTCGAATTGACTCAGTACCTACTATGAATGATTCGGTAACTATTCGAATCGATTCAGTAGCTACTATAAATGATACAGTTACTATTCTAATCGATTCAGTATCTACTATAAATGATTCAGTAACTATTAGAATTGACTCAGCATCTACTATAAATGATTCAGTAACTATTATAATTGACTCAGCATCTATTATAAATGATTCAGTAACTATTAGAATCGATTCAGCATCTACTATAAATGATTCAGTAACTATTAGATTTGATTCAGTATCTACTATAAATGATTCAATAACGGGAAAGAATCGAGGCAAATATTTAAAGCTGGTCGAATTGTCGGATCCACCTTAAAGGGAGCGGCTCTAAAATCCTATCTTTTAAGGTGGAAACGAAAACTCGAGCCAGAAGCGATCAGACAGCCAAGCCCAACGGCAGCGCTAAAGCTAAAGCTAACCCGGCTCTCAGAGTCCAGGAAGGAGTAAAAAGGTTGAACCTGCGTGTGTGTGTGTGTGTGTGTGTGTGTGTGTGTGTGTGTGTGTGTGTGTGTGTGTGTTACCGTGGGAAGCTCCTTCTCCAGGCTCCTGAAGTCGTTCTCCCACACCAGGCAGTGCAGCGGGAACCTCAGCCTGAAGTCCTCCGGCTCTTCACTGCCGCTCAACATCTCCGCCTCTCGCCGCTTTCCGGCCTCAGAGCACAAACCTGCCGCAGCTGAACCCGCAGCCCAGACTCTCGGCGTCGCGACACATTTATCAGAAAGCCCAACGGGCCGCCGGGCCGAGCCGAGAGCGGGTTTAATCGCAGGAACGGCGGCCAACTTTCTCCAAAACAAACTTCTGTACAAACAAGGACGTGACGGGCGAGACCATTCCCCCACCGAGCGGGGGGGTCAGCGATCATACTTCCGAATGCATTTATTTAACCATTATTAATGCTAAATATTTGAAATGTTAAAAAGCAACAAAGAAATACGTTTTATCTGAACACGATTTCGTTGAAGAACGCGAGGGCGAAACTGAAAAGTAAAGGCCTCCTTTAAACACAGTCGTAATGGTATGTTCCAAAATTGAGCCTCGACCATTTTCCTCCGGAGGGGGGTGTAGGTGGGATTTTTTTAACGTATTTATTTATTTGTTTTTTACATTTGAATAGAGTTATTAAACAACTCAATAATGGCGACATTTTGGAGAGTGATTCACAAAAAGTAAAAAGCAGTTTTGAATGTTTCGCCGATCCGTCGTAATGGTACGTTCCGAACGCCGCACTTGTTCGCTGGTTCGCTCCATCCTGCTGTCGGACAGTCCGGCGGGAGCCCGCAAGCCCGGGCTGGACCCGCCCGCCCCGGGGCGGAAGGTCCGCTTTGGGAAATGTGACTAGACCTGTATTTTCGGAACTAATAATACACATGGTGACATTTTTCGAGAAAAACTCAGAAACAGGGACTTTTATTAACGATTTTCTGCATTTCCGTGTCAGAATAATGGCGTTTATACATTTTAATTTAGATTAGACTCAAATAAAAGACTATTACGAAATAATAATCCTCCTGAGATCAAATAATGATAGTAATAATAACTCAATAAGTTATTAATAAAGTTTATAAATAAAGAGGCGCTTCATGGGTGGGGTGGAGACACGCAGGGGGTCTGTTAGAAGGGGGAAAGTGAAAGTGACTATTGTGAAACACGGCACAGTGAACCACAACCGAATTCAACCTCTGCACCCACAAACACACGCACGTGCAGCAGGGGGCAGCTATCGAAAGAGCCTGGGAGCAGTGATTGGGACGGTACCTTGCTCAAGGGTACCTCGGGGCAACCTACTGGTCTGGGATTTGAACCCACGACCTTCTGGCGCCTCGTCCCTCTGCGGGGACGATCAGAGGAACCCACAACCCCCGACCTTCTGGGGCTCTAACCACTTGGCCACAGCTGCCCCAGAAGATGCAGAGTGAAAGTGAAAGTGACTACCCTTGACATTGTGAAAGCACAACACAACAAAATTCAACATCTCCGTTTCACCCACACACACACATGCAGCAGGGGGCAGCTATTGAAAGCACCCGGGGAGCACTGACGGGGACGGTACCTTGATCAAGGATACCTCAGGACAACCTACTGGTGAGGAAATCGAACCCACAATCTTCTGATCCGGGGGCGACTCCCTAAACACTAGGCCAACGCTGCCAGGAAGAAGAAGGAGGAGAAGGAAGAGAAGGATGAGAGGGATGAGAGGGAAGGCAGTGAGTTCATTATCAGCGATCGGGATTCAATGTCCGATTTTAGTGAATCGGTTCGTTTCGCTCGGCTCAGTAAGCGAGAATTTGGCTCCCAAATGACTCTTCATTCAGTATCACTTTCACTTTCTGGAGGAGTCTTACACAGACACGGGGGGACATGTCCACTCCACACAGAAAGGACTCGGACCGTCCCGCCTGGGAATTGAACCCAGGACCTTTCGCTCAGTTTATACTCATTTGAAATCAATGTAATCATGAAAACTGAAACATTGTAAAATATAGATATATATACAGTAGAGACTGGGGCTTTCCACATTAAAGAGTCGATACATGTTGTGTCTGATTCATCCACTCGTTCACTTGTCCCCTAACCCCTACATAGACTGTTAGAGAAACTATAGTGAGGACTTCCTCTTCTTCTGCTTTTAGAGGTCTTCACAGCGGATCAGACGTCCTCATGCCTTCCTGTCTTCCTCTGCTTCTTCCTCTTTCACACCTGCATGTCCTCTCTCACCCCATCCATAAACCTCCTCTCTGTCCTTCCTCTTCTCCTCTTCATCCTCAACACCCTTCTCCTGATATACTCCTCACCTCTCCTCTGGACAGGTGAGGAGTAGATCAGGAGAAGGGTTTCTAACGCCAGGACATTATTGAGCCGACTCATAGACATACAGAGTCATTATACAGATCCGCCATATAGAGTCATTAAATAGATCCGACTCATAGATGCGACATAATCAGCCACAGATGCGAAAATCAAATCCCATTCTTAGAAACCGACTCCTTGATCCGACTCGCAGATCCGGTTTCTAGATCCGCCAACAAGAACCGACTCATAGATCCGACTCACGGAACCGACACATCGATCCGACTCAAGGAGCCGACTCGTTCCCTGACTCGTTCGTGAGCGAAGTGTCAGTGTGCGCTGCAGAGAGCGCCGCGCGGCTCCTGCTGCTCTTCTCCGAGGGTTTTTATGACCGAGCGTCCCGAAAGTGCAGCTTTTCTCGTCTTTCTCAGCCGCTCGGCTCTGGTTTTGGATATTTTTAGTGGTCTTCACACAGTTTAAGGCACTTTTTTGCTCGGAAACTCCGTTTCTGTGCGTCCGGCTCCGCGTTGTCATGTGTTTTTGCTCCTTTTCTTCCTCTGGAGTTGCAAAAAAGATCCGGTCTTCGTCAAAATGCTGCTAGTTTCGCCGTTTTCCGCCGGTTTGGGACTGTAAATGGTGAGCATGTCTAAACGGGGCCGACGGAGCGAGCTGTGCGCCGACTGCGGCTCCTCAGGTAAGGGCTAAGCTAACTCCACCCCCCGAATAAAGAGTTAAAACTCTCCTTTCGGCCGCTTTCGCGCCAAATCTGACTTTTGCCGAAGGCGGAGGACCTTTCTATGCAGTGCTGTTTAAAACTACCCGATGTTCATCTGTAATTGGAATTATCCGTTCCACCTTAAATAGTGTATTAGTGATACAGCGGCGGCCGCGCGCGCGCGTTCAAATCATGCGGCATTTAAGGTGGACCGGAGAATTCCAAAAAAGCCACAAGTCAGTGGGGTTTTCTTTCTCATGAAGTGTCCAGCAGGTGCATTTAGGCCACCATGTCCAGTGTCGGTCCTTCAGGTCTACCTGACCAACCTGTCCACCCCAGACTGGAGAAGGCAGGACGTCCTGGACCAGGGAGGGTGTGAAGCCCCCTCCTTCATCCCTGTGGACCAGGGGATCCGTCCCCTTCTCAGAGAGCCCGAGGGTCCAGAACCGTCCTCATAGCCCCAGTGCTGCTCCCGCATCCAGTCACGCCTCACAGCGACGTTCCAGCGTCCCAGTGTGGAGCCTGAGACGCAGAGGAGGACGAGACGCCTTCGCTTGGAGGCAGAAAGTCGCCCTCCAGCCGAACGGGGGCCCTTGGAGAAACCGCCTGATGTAGAGGTTGTTTTAACCACCTCCCACGAAGACGACTCGAAAAACAGCCTCCCGCAGCAAAACCTCACGAGGGAGACCTGAGCAGCAGTGGACAAGAAATCAAAGGGCGCAGACAAAGACGTCCCACGGTGGACACTGCAGCTTGATGCTGCATCACCAGGACGTGGCCTTCTTCCAAAACCAGCAGCCGGCTGGATGTAGTTGCTGCTTTTTTGCGTTTTATAGATGTTGGTGCATCAGCATCGGCCCACCGGTCCCTTCTGTCCTGGAGAGGACTCAGACCTGGACTCAAAGACCAGCAGGACACCTGTCCTTTACTTAGTGTGGATACTTCACAAGTACTTTCATTAGTATTAAAAGTACATGATTTAGTACTGAAAGTACTGTTCTAATGACAGATTCTGAAATGTAGCGTTTAAAGTAAAAAGTACAGGAATGTACTGAGAGTGTAAAGTAAAAAGTACAGGAATGTAATTAGAGTAAAAAGTACAGGAATGTACTGAGAGTATAAAGTAAAAAGTACATGAATGTACTGATAGTGTAAAGTAAAAAGTACAGGAATGTAATTAGAGTAAAAAGTACAGGAATGTAATTAGAGTAAAAAGTACAGGAATGTACTGAGAGTATAAAGTAAAGTACAGGAATGTAATTAAAGTAAAAAGTACAGGAATGTACTGAGAGTATAAAGTAAAAAGTACAGGAATGTAATTAGAGTAAAAAGTAAAAAGTACATGAATGTAATTAGAGTATACAGTAAAAAGTACAGGGATGTAATTAGAGTAAAAATGTACAGGAATGTAATTAGAGTATTAAGTAAAAAGTACAGGACTACTGAGAGTATAAAGTAAAAAGTACAGGAATGTAATTAGTGTCTCAAAATGAAGTACTCAGGTAAAGGTGCCTGAAAGTACAAGACAAAGTATTTGTACTTCATTTCGCCTCCTTTCTGCGCCTCCTGTTGTTCCTGAATGTTTTGGCCTGTTCAGAGTCAGGTCCCGTAGCAAGACAGTGCTTTGGTCCACGCTTTGGAGACCAGTGTGTCTCAGAAACTGCACTACCGAGTTCGTCCAGGTTTAAGCTGTTGGGGGGACACGGGACCAGTCGGGACAAATCTGTGCCTGCGAAAGTGAAAATAACTTCACACGTCTGAGGGGGAGACCCGGTTTAACGCACTGGGTCACTGGTTCACCTCGGGCTCGGGACGTCCCAGCATTGGCCTGCTGGAGCGGCCGGGCGCGGTGGGGCTTGGGGGTAAATTTAGAAGATTAGCTCAGGATTTTTTTTAACCCCTGAAAAGGGAGACAGGTGGCAACAGACAGACAGAGAGAGAGAGAGAGACATCGGGGCAGAGAGAGTTTCTTGCGCCACGACTCTGCAGCTGTCATCTGATGCTTCCTGTGTTTCGAAGGAAGTGACTCTGCCTCTGCGAGCCTCTCAGTCAGTCACGGACTCAGACTAACAGTTGCTCTTTCCGCCAGTCCGGCTGTCAGGCCCTCGTTTATCTTCCTGACCGGCGTTTGGACCTGGATCAGGCGGCCATACCAGGTGACTCACCGAGCCCAAAAAAGGGCCGACGGGACTCGTCCTTGCCCCGTTCGCTGATGTGAGGGCCTTTTTCAGCCCTGCGGGTCACGCGTGTCTCATTTTTCAAGTATAAAGAGAATAATTGGGGAGGAAATTCTTTGGCTCTATTAATGGACCCGGTTTGTCCCGTTACCTTTTTAGTCCCTGAGATCAACTCAAGACTTTTGAGTTGCCATGCCGGTGTCCGTTCCTGACCCGGACCCGGTCCCGGTCCCGGTCCCATGTTCTTCCACTGAAAGAAGAACGGCTGCCGGTGCCGTAAACCTGGCACCAGAACCTCGCTTGTAGAATGGGTGGGGCTAAACTACTACTGTATGACAAGTGGGAGGGGCTAAAGTGCAACTGTATGATGTGTGGGAGGGGCTAAAATGCTGTAGACTAGGCTTAACTAAGCTCTTGGAGACGAATGGGCGTGGCTTATCTACTGTGGACTGAATTAGAGCACTAAGCTGCTGTTGGACGATGTGTGGGCGGGGCTAAACTACCACTGTATGCTGAGCGGCCGGGGGTTAAACAGCTTTAGGCTAAATCAGAGGCGCTAAACGTCTGATGGGTGGATTGGCAGGGCTAAGTTGCTGATCGGGGCTGAATAAATATGTAAATGAGTTGATAGTCGTGCCTTTACAACTACAAAGTCTTTACGGCCGCAGCCTGAACGGACTGTAAACTTAAACAACAACCTGGTCCAAAACAAGAACACGTTTCAGATGAATACAGAACACTTCTACAAAGTGTTCATAAAATACTCACAACATCATGACCTACAACCAGTCATGAGTGGGTTAGGTTCTGACCTTTGGTGACAGAGAGAGAGTGTGTGTGTGTGTGTGTGTGTGTGTGTGTGTGTGTGTGTGTGTGTGTGTGTGTGTGTGTGTGTGTGTGTAATGGGCAGGGGGTCCTGAGGGAGGGACTGTAAATACAGTGCTTAAAATAAAAGCCAGACAGAATCTTTTTCTCTGCTGGCTGCATAGACGCAAACATCATCAGCCCCAGTGTCTCCAACTTTGAGTGGATGCTAAAAGTATGTGTGTGTGTGTGTGTGTGTGTGTATTAATATGAGAGAATGCTTCTTGTTTAACGCCTTTATGCAGGAACAAGGGTCAATGTGTCAATGTGTCAAAGTAGATGTTTTGCAAAATGTTACACTTTTACTTCCATTTACTGCAGAGCATTTCAAAAGTGGGTGTGGCCTTAAGCTTGTCCTAACGGGGAAACTTTGATCTTTACTTTTGAAGTTAAATGCATGAAGTTGTAAAGGCTTATTCTTCATTGTTAAGGTGCTTCCAATAAACGATCAGGTTTGTTAGTGGAGCCTCAGTGCCTCAGTGACACAGTCTCCCTGTTTTTGGCTGCAGGACGAAGTTCTCGCTCCACGTCTCCGCAATGAACTTCATCGGATCTTCCAAATCTGCCGGTATCAGTAAATTCATCCGAGCGTAGGCGTGTCGTCATTTCACAGAGCTTGAGTTTCACACTCAGGGTGCAAATGCTAATAGCAAACTTAGCAAGCACCCGGAACACCACACTAACAACCTCAAACTGCCTGCGGTATCAACGCACCTGTAGGGCTATAGTAACAGCCCAGCGACAAGAAGTCCAGAAGTCTCATAGCATGTTAACATGTGACCATGTAAACATCTGGAACATTCCAGTGACTTTAGCATAAAGAACGGAACAGCAAAAAGGAACCCGTGCACTTTTCCACTTGTCAGTAAAGATCAGTGACAGTCTTTGTGTGTGTGTGTGTGTGTGTGTGTGTGTGTGTGTGTGTGTATACCTGTCTCACTGCTGTTGAGTGGAGTAATGTGTCATCAGACTTTTCACTCAAAGCCTGTTGGGAGTGTGTGTGTGTGTATGTCTGTGATGTGGTTAGATCTGTGATCTACAGAAGAGGAAGTGGTGCTGCTGGGCAGCATGGAAAACGTTTGAGGTTGTGAAACAGTTCTTTAAGCTAGAGCCATAGAAGGAAGTGCGTAGGGCTACTTCCTCTTCCACCTCCAAATGAAAGTAATGAGTGAAACGTTCGTCTTTGTTCGGGGACGAAGTGCTTAGTCTGCAAAACTTTCTGCATCAGTGTAGCCTGATTAGTAACACACTCAGTTGTTCACTCTCTCACTCGCTCACTGCAGGTTGTAGCCACATTGCTGTGTATGTGATGAATGCCCTGCTCCAATCTTAGACCTTTAAAGATGATTTGAGTCCATGTCACCATGTGGGCCAGGTTTTCTGCTCTGCGTCTCTCACACAAGGCAAGGGTGGCAGCTGAGGTGTGTGTGGGTAGCTGAGGGAGCAACCTTAGCTTTGGGTTCCTGATAGATTTGACAGACGTTGTTGGACTCTCGTTCTCAAGAGGAGAGCTGTTTCTGAATTCCTTCAGTCGAAGCTCCAGAAGCGTTTATTGATTTCTCCAAAGCGCTGGTGTACGTTCCCCGAAGTGAGCCTTAATAAAGCCTAATGGATATCGAGCACTGTCCGACAGAGAGCTCGCTCGGTTGGTTTGTTTACGGTGCACTCAGGGGTGCAGTTATTCGTATGCACCCCTATAATCCAGCTCATATTCATCTCACATTATCTGTTCATTAAAGGGTCCCAGACGTTTCTGGGATTCCTTTAAAAACTAATCGTTTTTCTCTGTTCTGTGGTTCATCAGAGCCGCGCTGGGCGTCGGTGAACAGGGCTGTGCTGATCTGCGATCAGTGCTGCAGCGTCCATCGCAGTCTCGGACGCCACAGTTCACAAGTGCGACACCTCACACACACCGCCTGGCCTCCGACACAGCTACAGGTGAGATCCCAGAATGCATTTTATACATGTAGATTACCTGTCACATAGAACAATATATATATATATATATATATATATTCTTTCTTTTCAGCTATTTTGTGTATACATATACATATGTTTTTATGTATTATTACACATATAATGCGCGTATTCATGTCTATGTTTGCCTGTGCACACGTTCCAAAAATAGTTCAGGTCATGTAACGACAGAAGCTCCTGTTCATCCATGAACGTTCTCTAGACGTGGTCTAGTGGCGGGTACTTGCCTATGGACCAATGGCTCAAGAGGTCCCAGGTTCGCACTACCAACTCTAGGTCCCTGAGCAAGACCCTCAACCACGAGTGTCTCCAGGGGGGACGGTCCATGTAATTAGGACATGGAAGCCACTCTGGATAAGAGCGTCCGCTAAATGCCGTAAAAGAGAAACAGCCCCAGCCCATTATTCCTCCTCCACCAAACTGTCTAACTCTGGTAGCGGACGTTCTCCTGAAAGATGAAAAAACCAGATCCGTCCATCAGACGGAAGAAAGCGTCATTCATCACCAGGTCCACAACCAGCGTCTCCAACACTCCAGCTGAATGCTCGGCCATTTCTTCACCCCAGGAATCAGAAAGAAAATGACAACACACACACACACACACACACACATCTAACTATAGGTGAGACCTTACACTGCACATATGAATACACCACACACACACGCTCATGTATGTAACCTCATACACACAGGTGAGACCAAGCATTGCACACACACACACAGACACACACACTTATCTTCTCTGAACATTTATTTTACTTTCCTTCTTCATTCGAGTCCTTAAACACTGTTTCGTGTAAATAACACGACCCTCCAGTGTGGAACTGAATAACTGGTGTCATTTTTTAAAACATTCACACTTTAATATCAAACATTGTGAAAACAATACTAAACAATATTGACAAAATTTACCAACGTATTCATTCATACGGTGTCACTTCAGTTCATTTTTTAAACTATCACTTAACTTTTCAGGTGTTTGTTGAAACTTTTAGTAAAACTTTATTTGACACGCTCAGGCTTCATTCTGGGTCTAGATTTTATAAATAGATTGTAACTTAATTTTGGACTTTTTTCTAGACTCTTTTTTTAGACTTTGTTCTAGAAATGAGTTATATTGGGTGTTAATTTTATTAGAACTTTATTCTAGCTGCTTTTCTTTAGAACTTTATCCTAGACTTTTTTTAAACTTTTTTAAAAAATATTCTGATTCCAATTTTGGTCATCATTCTGAAATCTTTTTTTTTTTTTTTTTTTTTTTTTCAAATTAGCAAATTTAAAATATTAGATTTAAAACTTAAAATGAATTAATCTGTGAATTTGCAGGACGCATGTTTTGTTGAATGCATATGTTTTTGTTGAATGCATATGTTACTTTTCTACAATATAGTTTTCTAAATTAAACTGACAAATATTTGAATTTTTGTTAAGTTCAGAGGTGCTTAATTAGGTCTTTCCTTGTTTATATTTTTGTGTTTTTCTGGGTCTCCTTTCTGAAGAGGTTTGTGGTGATTCTTCCACTGAGTTTTGTCTTTAACGTCTCTGGGTTTCTCTCTTCCAAAGCTCTTAACTTTGAGTCTTCTCCTAGCTCCGCGGTTGTTTCTAGTTTTTATTTTCTGTCGTTCACAGATGGTCCAGACGTTGTACAACAACGGATCAAACTCTATTTGGGAGCAAACCCTCCTGGACTCCACCTCAGCGACCAGCAGCAGGAGGAGAGTCAACCCTCATGACAAACTCCAGTGAGTCTCAATCACATGCTGGAGAACCTTCAGTTTCTCTGAAGCAAAATCTCTGACTACAGTTCATTTCCGTCCACTTATTTAACAGGACGTCCCCGATGTCAGAGAGAGAAATGGGTCGAAAACTGGGCTTTTTGTAGGTTTTTATTTGTGTTTAAAGGAAGTTCAGTCCTCTGCTCACTAGCAGCTCAACACACTCAGACAACAGTGGCAGAGAAAGATCCGGAATAGTGGATCACTCAGTATAACTGTCCTCCCTCTCCCCCATCACTCAGTACTACTGTCCTCCCTCTCCCCCATCACTCAGTATTACTGTCCTCCCTCTCCCCCATCATTCAGTATAACTGTCCTCTCTCTCTCTGGGTGTGTAGGGCGGTCCTCCCTCTCCCCCATCACTCAGTATAACTGTCCTCTCTCTCTCTCTGGGTGTGTTGGGCGGTCCTCCCTCTCCCCCAGTGGTTAATTTATTAAAGTGTTTCAACATTTAAACATCTTTGTTGGTAAAAGTGTGTGAATTTCTTTGGCACCAAATTCATATCAGCCATAAATCTGTGTGTGTGTGTGCGCGCGTGTGTGTGTGCGCATGTGTGTGTGTGTGTGCATAAACAGCCCAAACAAAGCTGAGTTCATTAGGGCCAAATATCAGATGCTGGCTTTCATCAATCGGACGCCGTGTCGGGACGACGACAGGGACCTGAGTAAGGTGAGACAGGTCCTCCTTCTGGAGTCCAGCTGGGGTGGGCGTGGGGACAGGGACGGGGATGGGGGTCTCGGGTGGGACTTAGATTAACAGCATCATAAGTGAAGGTGCTCGTCGAACAGAACGGCTCGATGAGCTTAGACACACGGGACGTTTTCACCCGGCGCTTCTTCGGGTCCGAACCGGATGTCCCACTTTCAGTTTCAGTTTCGGTCACAAATCAGGTCTTCCACCCGAATCAGCACGAGCTGAGTCTCTGAGGGGAATCCGATCAGGTTCGTCTGTCGTTCAGACTTGACACGTTGAATAAGGAAGAGAACGGAAGAAGGTTGTTTATTAATCTCAGTTTTTAAAGTTAAATGGACACAAAATCGAACAGCTTTTGATTTCATCATCTCCAAACGGCTTAAAAGTTTGAATTCATTTGGAACATTATTTTCCAGGCTAAATATGTCAGAAAAGCCAAACGTAACAAATGAAGGATAAAAAGATGCAGTTTTATAAAAGTCAATAAAAGCTGAATTTCTAGAGATCAATTTTTCATATATTTTTTATTTGATTTTTTATTTGATTTTTTATTTGATTTTTAATCACGTAGCCGTTGTGTTCAGTGGCCGTTTCTTAGTATAAATGTATTGCATCATATTTTTTTTGACTCGTTTAAAGGCATTTATTAAATTAATATTTAATTTTTGTAAATTTTATATTTAATATTTATTGCATTTATTTTACTACATTTTTACTATTACTTATTTTTATTACTTATTTTACTGTCTTTCTTTTGTCACTTATTCTAACACTTGTTTATTTTACTTATTTAATAGCAGATTTAAAAAAACATTTTTTTCCCAAACAGAGGCTGGAAAAACAATAAAGACTAAATGAATGATGAGCGATAATGAAACGCGTGAGGTGTAACTGGAAAATGACTTCTCTTTAACTCCTCAGCAACTCCACTCCAGCGTGAGGACGGGCAACCTGGAGACATGTCTCCGCCTGCTGTCTCTCGGCGCTCAGGCCAACTTCTTCCACCCGGTAAAGCCGCCGCCACCGCCGCCGCCGCCGCTTCATTTTAACGGTGTGTCGCTCGTTTACCTGCAGCTCTGACTCCCCTGCTGCTTGTGTGAGCAGGAAAAAGGCACCACGCCGCTGCACGTTGCCGCTAAAGGGGGGCAGGTGTCCCAGGCGGAGCTGCTCTCTGTTTACGGAGGCGACCCCGGCGCTCCGGACGCCAACGGACACACACCCATCGACTACGCCAGGTACCACGGCAGCACACACTCCCATCACACACCGTCCAGTTCAGCCTCTCACCTGAATCAGATACACAGACACACACTGGAATTTCTGGGGCTGAGTGTGTGTGTGTGTGTGTGTGTGTGTGTGTGTGTGTGTGTGTGTGTGTGTGTGAGAGGGTTTTAATGGTACTGTCTTTCCCCAGACAGGTGGGTCACCTGGACCTGGCGGATCGTCTGGTGGAGATTCAGTACGAACTGACCGACCGACTGACCTTTTACCTTTGTGGCCGAAAGCCAGGTGAGCTGGGACCCACAGTCGGCCGTCACCAGATTTACTCTCCGCAGGGGGACCATGTGCAGGACGCTGCCCGCTAGAGACAATCTCTTTTTTTGTCCAGAAGGGCGGCGATGTGCCGCTCTAATGCTTTTAGATTTGTGTTCAGCCGACACTCTTATTCTGAGTTCCCTAATCACCGGGACAGTGTCCCCGAAGACACTCGGGGTTCAGGGTCCCACTCAGGAACCCAGCTGTTGGCGGGTGTCCCACCAACAGACCGCCAGCAGCCCAGTAAACGAACGCATCGCTTTCAGAAGCTTCTTAATTCAGCCTTGAACGTCTGGGAGGCTCTTCAGAATAAACCAATGTGGATCAACGCGGCGGAAACAGCAGGCGTGGTCGGCTCGGTGTTGTTCACCCGTCAGTGAAATAAAATCAGATTCCGTCTGCACTTTCAGGTGCTAGATAACGTCCTCAGGGTTCCGGATACCCCTGCTGATTTGTGCTCTTTTGTCGTTTTTAGATCATAAGAACGGACAGCACTTCATCATACCGCAGCTGGCGGACAGGTAACGATTACACCTCAAAAAACTGTTTCTGTTCTGAGTCACATCCTGTCTGGCAGCGTGTCCTTTACCTTTATTTTCTTCTCTGGTGATGAAATGTATCAACAAGTCAAAGTCAAAATGCACATTTCCTTTTCTCACACACACAAACAGCACTGTGCAAAAGTTTTAAGCAGGTGTGAAAAAATGCTGTAAACAGAACGCTTTCAGAAATATAAATAATGATTGTTTATTTTGATCAATTTACAAAATGCAAAGTGAGCGAACAAAAGAAAAATCTAAATCAGATCAATATTGGTGTCGCTACCGTTTGCCTTCAGACCAGCATCAGTTCTTCTAGGTACACTTGCACAAAGTCAGGGATTCTGTAGGATTATAGTCGGTGTCTGATCAACCAGTTTTACCAAACAGGTGCTGATGATCATCAATGTCACACGGAGGAGAAACACAGTCATGTTTGGAACGACCGACCAGCCGAGTTCCTTCAAACACTGTGTGCAAGTGTACCTAGAAGAACTGATGCTGTTTTGAAGGCAAAGGGTGGTCACACTAAATATTGATCTGATTTAGATTCTCTTTTGTTCATTCACTGCATTTTGTTGATTGATGAAAATAAATGATCAACACTTCCATTTCTGAAAGCGTTCTGTTTACAGCATTTTTTCACACTCGCCTAAAACTTTTGCACAGTACTGTATGTGTGCAACAGACTAGATCACAGTAATCTTTTCTCAGCCGACGCTCATATCGTCAGGAGTTAAAGAACGCTGAGCTGCATGAGAGCAGATTTAGTCCTGTTTAAGTGGGTTTAGTGCAGGGAGCATTGATAAAAAGCCTCATTTTCAGATTTCTGTCGCTACTGGTTCAGTCTTCTCCATTTAAAATGAAGAATATTAAATCAAATTCAGTTTCAGGACAGCGTGAAGACATTTTTGCCATACCAGTATAATATATAGTTTAATGGAGTATTACATAGTATAATTTAATATAATACAATATGATATAAAAACTGTGTTTTTTCTTCAGCAGTCATGATTTGACAGAAATGGCCAAAGCTGCAAAACTCAAACTACAGTTGGTGAGTCCTGAATCCTTACTGCCCGCACAATCAGTTCTAGTGTAGAGACTAGAGTAACACCGTGTGTGTGTGTGTGTGTGTGTGTGTGTGTGTGGGTGGCAGCATGCAGGTTAAACCCCCCTCATCAAGTGATGTTTTGTTGATTTACAGGGACGTCCGTTAATGTGGATTCTTGCTCTGCGCAGTTTATTTGCTGGGTTTAATCTTTTGGAGAGAAATAAAACTTCAGAAATGTTTATGAAATATGAAATTCCATCCATAATCAAAGATGCTCAGCATAATCAGGGTGGTTGAGGGTTCTGGAGACTGTCCCAACATTCGTAAAGGAAAAAAAACACACACACACACTCAGTTATTCCCCCCGACGTTGAAGGTCTTTGGATGATGGGAGGAAACCTGAGCTCCTGAAGGAAACACACACACACACACACACGGGCAGAACATGTTCACTCAACACGCAAAGGACCTGGTCTGTCCCACCTGGTCTGTCCCACACTGTTACATCACAGCTAGAAGGTCCTGGGTTTGATTCCCTGGCAGGACGGTCCGGGTCCTTTCTGTGTGGGTGCAAACCGGCAGAGTGGAGATGCTAAATTGCCCCCGAGTGTGAGTGTGTTTGTTAAGTTGAAATATTTAAGTGTGTTCTCTCTGAAAGACCTGCTCAGTACCCAGTAAATCGGGAGATTTTCTGAGGTGTGTTCTGTTGTGGGCTTGCAGCTCAGTAACCGCCTGTTTGAAGAGCTGGCGATGGACGTGTACGATGAGGTGGACAGGAGGGAAACGGACGCCGGTAGGAACTAACGCCTTTACCTTTGGCCTCAGACAAGCTTAGCACGTCCGGCAGGGCACGGACACTCCCATCAGTCTGATCTGAAAACTCGGTTCACAGGAGCACAGATTTCAAATCAGGCATTTGTGGACTTGGGCGTTTGGCTAGTTTATATACTTCTCTCTTATTTTAATAAAATGGATTAAAAATGGTTTTTATTCCCATAATCTGGGCCCTTTAATCGAAAGGCAGCAGTGTTAGGTGTGCCTTTGACTCTAATTCACCAGAATATTTTCCTTCTCACCCGACTCCGGGTGTCTGATTCGGCCGCGCTCATAATCTCTGGTCTTCCTTTGCAGTAAAGCGAGTAACGGTGTTTGTGCTCTTTCGTTTCTCAGTCTGGCTGACCGCTCAGAGCCACAGCACCTTGGTGACGGAGGCCGTGCTCGTGCCTTTCCTTCCTGTGAACCCCGAATACTCATCGACGCGAAACCAGGCAAGTCTCGACGCCACCGCCGAGAGCAGGAACAGGCTCGCTGTGAGCCGCAGTGCAGGAAGCGGCTTTATCTCACACTTCAGAGCTCAGACTGTATCTGTGCAGCAGCAGCGGCGGCTTCGGTGCAGCAGGTCTCAGCCGTTCAGATTACAGTCTGAAAGCTGAGCTCGAACTCAGCCAACCGCAAACAAGGCCTAAACTGTATGAACGCAGCGATCCATCCAATCGTTGCTCTCTTCGGAGCGGCGCTCTTTGATCCTCTTTCAGTCATCAGCGCGGCTGCCGCTGTCAAATGAACGTCTCAAAAGCGTGCGCTTTTTTTTATAAACTTTATTTATACATCTCCCAACGCATGTGCTGCCACGCCCCCCCCCACGAGCAAGTCTGGGCAGCTTAAGTGGCGCTTGTGCTCATTTTTTCAGGTTTAGAGGAACCGCTCGGTTTTCTTTAAAGGTTGAACCTCATCACGCGGGCTCTTCATGCTGCCTGATTGTAAGATGTGATAGTGGAAAGCAGAAGTGGGACTGTGTTTGCTTTTTCGCTTCGCTGCACGACACCACATGGGTAGATTTTCTTTTTCTGTTTTTTTATTTTTGCCGCACTTCTTCTTTTTCGGCGAAATCATTGCTAATATTTTTGAAAAGACCTTTATAAGATAATACGTTGTTATCCAACAGCGAAAGCCAGCGAAAGATTTGCAAGTCAGTCATTTATCCTCAGAAAAGTTCCCTTATGAAATGTATTATTTCATTTCGATTTTTTCGCATCGAGCAGCGACATTTATGCTCCTTTCGACGCAACTCCAGTCAGCACGGGTTAGGGGTTCCCTCGGGGGCTCAAATGGTGCTGGAGAAGATAATGTCAGCCTCAGGCCCACTCAGATCCTCCTGCTCCACAGCTCAGTATCCCATGGCTAGACTACCTGCTGAAGGTAAAGAGAGAAAAGCAGCAGACATGCTCGTCCTCGCCGACATCGTAACACCCGTCTTTGGTCCATTCTGTTCATTCTCTCTCTTTTCGGAGGGAAACACCGGCAGTTCTTTTTGGCTTTCAGGGCCTTTTTGGTGATGCTTTCAACAACTAGATGTTCAAAATCAGCGACGAAACCAGTTTTTTTTTTTGTTTTTTTTTTTTGTTTTAATGGTTGATTCCAGCTTAACTGTTGGTTCTGTTTTCTGTCAATAACCAGAATTAGAATTATTTTTTTGGTAACATAAACCAGCCACACATTTCAGTGTGAACAGCTACAACCAGGTAACTTACACCCCAGAGGAGAAAAGCTAACCAAGCTGAAGGTGCTGGGCGTTCAAGTTCCACCTCATCACGAATCGCAGCAGCTCTTTCTAACTGTGAACGCTGGAGAACTTTATTCCTTCTGGTGTGGCCACGGATGTCACATTACGGTAACTCCTCATTGTGTCTTGTTTATTTTGCTTTTCAGGGCAGGCAAAAGCTCGCCAGGTTCAACACCCGCGAGTTCGCCACCCTCATCGTTGACATACTGAGTGACGCGATGCGCCGTCAGCATGGGGGCTCCGCCCCCAGTCCCAAAGGTACGAAGCACAGCCAATCAATAGGTCCCTCTAATGCAGCTCGCCGAAGAGCTAATGAAGGCTCATACAGACGTTACCCCACACCTTGTGTTTATAATGTTGAGGAACAGTTCTCCAGATCTTCCTGAAGGACAGTGTTGTTGTCTCTCATTTTCAGTCCAGTCTCTGTACCTGAGCAGTTCTCCAGATCTTCCTGAAGGACAGTGTTGTTGTCTCTCATGTTCAGTCCAGTCTCTGTACCTGAGCAGTTTGATAGTTCTGTGTTGGTTAATCCACACAGTGATCTACGTCTGAACCTTCAAGCAGAACAAAGCATCTAACTTGAGAGAGGAAGCAGTGAAGAAACAGGTGCAGATGATTCCAGATGATCAGGTGATTCGTTTTCTGAGGCTGAACGCTGAGTGGGTGGAACCCCTTCATCTAGAACCTTGCATCTTTAGACCCTTTGCAGCCTGGAGCTCTAAAACATTGGTCCAGTTTCTTTCATTGAATCTCAATAACAAAGATGAGACAGTTTGACAGTCACTGACAAGATTCACTAGAGAACTACAGAGAAGACGTTTCCCCAGTCCTGCTCTCAGAGTCGTATTAAAGGTTGTGATTGTGCCGAACCGTTCAGCAGTTGTGTAACAGAGCAGCGTGTGGTTTCTCCTTTTGTTCTCCTTGCAGATGAGCTTGCACTAAAGCGCACGAGCAGCCGCCACGCCAGCGACAGCCAAGACGTCGATCATCCCGACTACGACAGCGTGGCTTCAGACGAAGACACGGACGTGGAAGTGCATTCTGGGAAAACGGACCGGACTAAGGTTAGCGCGGAGCCTTCGCCTCCTTTTATGTACATTATCTTCAACGATATCTATTAAAAGCTCCCTTTTTTACTTTATATAAGGGATGAAACCGGGATTTGAAAAACAGAACTGATGTGTGTTCACTGTGTATGTTCTGCTCTTCCAGAGCCAATGATCAAAGTAATAAAGCAATAAAAGGAAAGTAGCATTAAATGTTGGTCAAATCTCAACAAATGCTCATTTGATGACAGATTTTCAGCCATATGGCTTCAGTAACATACCAAGTATATACTTTGCCTTGAGGTTGAATTAGGAAGTTTGTGTGTTTTATATACTTTTTACATCTTCCCTTAAAAAATGGGCCTTTATTTGCACAAGAGCTCTTGTCTGCTTTAGGGGGCATTAAAAAAAAGCAATGAAAGTGCAGGGCGGATCCGCTGCAGGCAGATTTATGCGAAGGCTGTCGGGGCCTGTTTTGCGTGACGCCACAAAAACTCGATACGGAACAGGACGGTTTTTGCTGCACGGTTCCCTTCTATGGACTGAATCCACGGAGGGGCGTGCGATGTGTTTCGAAGTGGAGAGAAGGCGTAAAGGCGCCCCCTGCTGGACAGAATGTTACATATTTTAGACGCGATGCTCTCTTCTCACTCACGCCCTCCTTGTCGTTCTGTGCTCAGAGTCTGGATTCGGACCAGTCAGACGGTCCGGTGACGGTGCAGGACTTCCTGGAGGTGAAGAACGCCCTGATTGCCTCGGAGGCTAAAATCCAGCAGCTGATGAAGGCCAACGTGGCGCTGGGCGAGGAGCTGCGGCTCATCCAGAAAAAGGTACAAGAGATTCGCCCGTGAATGGCGGAGAGCTTGGCTGGAGATGGAAACCATCCTCCCAAAGCAGCCGACAAGGAATGGCTAACACGCACGTCTGCATGCCGGGACGATTTCACGCGGACCCTGCCTTCTAAAAACACGCTTGATGTCCTGCCTTTTTCTCCAAAGCACGTGTTCTTTAACCCAAACCAGCACTCTACCATTAATCCTCCACCGGGACGATCCGTCAGTCCGCGCCACCGGCACCAGTCAAAGATTCATTTACTTTCACATTTCATACCGTTTTTTTTTTTCTCTCATTCTTCCCATTTTATGTGCTTTGACTGAAATGACCACAGATCTCACACACACACGATCACACCTCACTGGTTCATTTTTTAAGAGCTGGTTGAAATCGCTGCTCCATCACGATGGCTTTTATTATCGGCAGCATTTTCTCAAAGGAAACAATCGGGTGAAAAATCGAATCTAGCCCGAATCTGACCGAAACTACTTCTGCAAAAACACGTCCCAGAAGCGTAGCTCAAAGCTCTCGATCCTCCTCCAGCTCTTTATTAAGGCGGAGCAAAACACAGTAGGACTCAACATCAGCTGAGACCAAATAAACCCCAGACGAACTTCAGGGATTAGCAGGCAGGACTGATCTGAGATCAGATCGCGCCATATTTATAACTTGCTCTAAATCAGCGCTTTTAAGAAACCGATTTGGCCGATAATAGCAGTACATTATTTAAGAAACTGTTTTGCTAATCTCGTTCCTCCCGTGTGTGGTGCTTCTTGGACGACGGAGAGGCTACTGGTGTTCGGATTCGATGAAACACACCGAGTCCCCTGTTCGCAAACCTTTGAGTGATGCTGAATTTACTCGACACGCTGGCAAATGAGCCAAGCTTCCCAAAGCGCACGTAACAGGCTTGTCTCTTTTTCATTTACGGGACAATTCTGTTGAGCTAGCAGTGCATGATATTTATCAACCATAGCAGACGTGGCGCTGTTTACAAAAGTGCAAATGTCTGGTGTTTCTCATGTTTACAGCATGTGAGTGCGGTTTCATCCCACTTTGATCGCTGAGATGTTTAAACCGATGAGGAGCAGACGCTGAGGGAGTCTGAGATCCAGCAGCTGCTGCACGGTGTTTGAGTGCATGAGTTAAATGCAGAGGTCCAATTTCGTTGTGGTTCACTGTGTGTTCTCACAATGACGAATAGTCACTTTCACTTTCAAGTTTCCATTTGAGTTTTTCTTGATGACTCCACAAAGTCCCTTAAAGGGATGGGCAGCAGGATAGTTAGATATTTTACCCCCAAATTGATCATCCTGGGCAGCCTGCCGTCCCACAGTCTTGTCCTGGTGGAGCCTCTGTTCTAGCTGAAGGGAAGCCTGTAGCTTCCGAAAGGCTCTCTAGGCCCAGATCGGCCCAAGAGCTGTGATACGACGCCCATGGCCGATAATACTGGTCAACCGACACCATTTATCATTCCTTAATCTTTATTGTCGTTCTTTCCACTGATGAATATTTCATGCACTGGAAAGCAGTCCCACTCGTAGTTCTCAGCCTGAGAGGACTCCCTGATTATTAAACTATCGTTTAATCCAGAGCTTTTAATCGGCCAGGAGAATCGGCCCTGCCAGGCCTGTATCTCTCGCTTGTTTCATCTCCTTTACCTGAGCCTGTCTGCCTGTCTGTCTGTCTGTCTATAACTTGATCAGTGGTAACACCGTTAACATTATCTGAACATCTCACTTAACTAAAACTGCAGAATGTGATCACTGAAGGAAGATTTTTGTGAAAAAGTTCATTTGGCACAGATGTTTCTTAAGCAGAGGCTTTAAAAGTCCACTCATTTTTTACTTTGGAAGAAATGGAAATTAAAAGTATAAAGTAAAAGTACAGGAATGTACGTAGAGTGTAAAGTAAAAGTACAGGAATGTAGTGAGAGTGTAAAGTGAGACGTGTCTCCTCTGAAGGACGTCTGGAGCGTCTGTCTGTGCTGAAAGTGAACTGAATCTCACTCCATATTAATAGAATTAAAGACTATTAAAGCCTCGAACTTCAACTCCAATAAAAACAATCTACTGAAAATAATCAACATGAACTTCACCGCTTCACTTTCATCCACGTCTCTACTAGTTCTCCCGTCACAGACACACACTCAACACACGCCTGAACTCCACCGTCCACGCTCCCTGTCCTCTCTCTCACGTCTCTGTCACTCTGTCCTGCACCGGTGGACACACAGAGGGACACAAAAACACAGAAAAGACATCCATTTAGTCTGAGACGGTTCTGGATGTTGGGAAGATGAATACAATAAAAATAATGGAGGATCAGCTCAGAGTAAAGAGTCTGTCCCGAAAATGGGACAAAAGGAAAGGATGGAGATTTGGGGTGAAATGTAGGGAGGAAAATGAAAACATTCCTTTTTCATTCCATTCTGCTGCTTTCTCTCTCTCTCTCTCTCTCTTTCTCTCTGACCCTTCTCTTTCTTCAGCTTCATTCTTTGCAAAGCGAGAACAGTCATCTCAGGCACCAGGTCCCAGTTCAAGCTCCCTGTCCGAGCCCCTGGTTCCCTGAAGCCCCAAACCCCTCCATGTCCCCGTCCTCCGTCGCCCTGAAAAGTCGTCACAAGTCCATGTATGAGATGAGCTCAGGTCTGAGGTCCTTTCTCCCCAAAGGAGAGACGCCTCAGCCTGAGGACGCCCCTTCCCCGCATCCTTTCCTAGTCCACGTGAGTACACCCTGCCTGGGACCCTCTGTCCCCCAGTGTCCCTTCACAGTTTCCATCCGCTCCTGCTCTAGTTTGGGAGACGTTCACTTAAAGCGCCCTTGGTGTTAAAGTCGTTCCTCTGTTTCAGTTTATAATAGCCCTTTTTGAAATCAGTCCTTTTGTAACATCACAAAACACCTGCGAGTTTAGCTCCGCCCATTCAGTCTGGAGTGCTGTTTGAAGGAGGCAGCCAATCAGAAGAGTCGTGTGTCTTAAAGGCGCAGTAACTTCAATTTTAAGGGATGAAGAGGATGGGTAATGGTCATGTAGATCTAGTTTGTATAAATTAACAATAAAATTCAGGATACGGGCCCTTTTAAAGGAATCGTTTTCAGTTTTGTTTTTATTTAGTTTGGTAGCAACATTAGCCTCGTAGCTTCAGTGCTTAACTACACGACTGAACAGGTGACTGGACTGATAATAAAAGGTCAAAACAGTTGTTTTATGACTAAATTGTAAGGACTTTTATTGTGGAATTTGCCCCTTTCTGGTGAATTCTATCCATTTCCAGCCACCAGCTTTAATCTTAAGTTTCCTGCAGGGAACCTCGATTCTGGACACTTTGAGAATTTAATAATTGAATGATCACAGCTTGACCCGCCCCATGACACAAATAGAAATTTGTTTTGTTTTTGTTGTTTTGTTTCAATTTTTTCCCAACTGGCAAAAAAAGTGTGGTTTTGAAATTGATTTGCTTGCGTTTTGTTGTGAGATTTTTTTTTTTCTAGTCCTTTTTTATGTTCTGTTGGTTTTTCTCACTGTTTATTTCATGTTTCCATTCTAACATCATGCATGTTCATAAACATTAAAACATTTGAACAACAACGTGCCTCTTTCTTAACTGTTTTTAATATATTTATATATTTTCTTTCCACTTGTAAAAAGGGCAGTTTGTTATATTTCAGTTAATTTCACATTGATGTTTGTATTTGGAAGAGATTTGATTGTTTCCGCTTAATGATACAGTACTGTGCAAAGGTTTTAGGCAGGTGTGAAAAAATGCTGTAAATAAAGAACGCTTTCAGAAATATCAATAATGATTGTTTATTTTGATCAATTTACAAAATGCAAAGTGAGCGAACAAAAGAAAAATCTAAATCAGATCAATATCTGGTGTTACTACCTTTTGCCTTCAAAGCAGCATCAGTTCTTCTGGCCCCACAGAGCCCTGATCTCAACATCATCAAGTGTGTCTGGATTACAGGAAGAGACAGAAGGATGTGAGGAAGCTACATCCACAGAAGATCTGTGGTTAGTTCTCCAAGATGTTTGGAAAGACCTACCAGCAGAGTTCCTTCAAAAACTGTGTGCAAGTGTACCTAGAGGAACTGATGCTGTTTTGAAGGCAAAGGGTGGTCACACCAAATATTGATTTGATTTAGATTCTCTTTTGTTCATTCACTGCATTTTGTTGATTGATGAAAATAAATGATTAACACTTCCATTAATAATGTTTTATATATATATATATATAACATTATTAATTTTATTAATGTTAAAATTAATTTTAAGTATTATGTACCATGTTTTGGGTAACCTAGCAAACAAATATCATTTAGAGCATGTTATTGGTAACTTGGATAAAATAAATATCATGCATTCCCAAGCTATCGGAAACCACACAGACACACACGCACACGCATTTATAACGATATATAATCTATACCATGTTAATGGCAAATTAAATAAACTGAACTAAAATAAATGTGTTATTCCATGTTTTTGGTAAATTGGCTAAAAATGTAATACTGGTTTATTGGTAATACACAAGTATTTTATATACCATGTTATCAGTAACTTTGCAAAAAGAAATATTATGTCGATCATGTTATTAATTATTAAAATAAATTATATTTATACCGGTAACGTGTCTATCCTAAATATTATTTATCCTTAGATATTGTTGACTGAACTAATATACCGTGTTAAGGGTAGTTTAGATGAAGAAACAGGAGCTAAAACCCCTTCATGCTGGACTGAGTCCTGATTTACAGGGACAGACGGTGGACGTGGACGTGGACTAATCCCTGTGTTTGTGTTTTAGCTGGAACAGGGTGTGTTTACAGCCCCCACCTTCTCCTCCTCCCTCCCCTCTTCCCCGTCCTCATCCCGGACCCTGCACTTCCCCCAAACGGCGGAGTTCCTCCCCGTGTCCTCCTCTCTTCTTCCCTCGCTCATCTCATCCGTCTCCTCCTCTGCCGTCCAGCCATCCTTGGGCTGCTGCTGTCGCCTGGGACGTACATCATCTTCATCCTGTTCATCGTCGCTCTTATAACCGAAGCTGCTCTCTGTGTTTGCTGCAAAGCTCCATAGCTGTCAGCGTGGCTTTGAGGCTGGATAGCATGGCTTCAAATCTGACGAAAAGCTATTCTTATGTAGTTCAATAAATAAATTGCCAAAATTACTGTTTGTTCATTACTGGGCTAAAACCTCAGTAATCTCAGAACTGAAAATACTAAACTCTACGTCTGTGCTGCTGAGAGCGAACGGCTAGACTTCTTCTCCGAGGCCTGATTTGTGCTGTCTGTGCTTGCGTTGACAATCCCTCACTAACTGGTGGATGCACTGGTCCTCCCTCTCCCCCATTACTCAATATTACTGTCCTCCCTCTCCCCCATCACTCAGTATAATTGTCCTCTGTCTCTCTGGGTGTGTAGGGTAGTCCTCCCTCTCCCCCATAACTCAATATTACTGTCCTCCCTCTCCCCCATCACTCAGTATAACTGTCCTCTGTCTCTCTGGGTGTGTAGGGTATTCCTCCCGCTCCCCCATCACTCAGTATAACGGTCCTCTCTCTCTCTGGGTGTGTAGGGCGGTCCTCCCTCTCCCCCATCACTCAGTATAACTGTCCTCTCTCTCTCTGGGTGTGTAGGGCGGTCCTCCATCTCCCCCATCACTCAGTATAACTGTCCTCTCTCTCTCTGGGTGTGTAGGGCGGTCCTCCCTCTCCTCCATCACTCAGTAGAACTGTCCTCTCTCTCTCTGGGTGGGTAGGGCGGTCCTCCCTCTCCCCCATCACTCAGTATAACTGTCCTCTCTCTCTGGGTGGGTAGGGCGGTCCTCCCTCTCCCCCTTTCACTCAGTATTTGATCATATCTGCAGGTTTAATTGGCCTCACTGCATCTTTTTAATCATGTGACGTTTGCATGTTTCTTCGTGGAACTGTAAGTATGTAAACTGAAGTTACGGTGCTGGTGAACCGAACCAGACGTCTCCGAGTTTGGAGAAGATAAAACTAGACCCATTGGTGGTGCAGAGATACAGGCAGGACGTTGTGAGACACATAGTTCAGACCGTTTTCCCATCATTACCGTCCCTTAGAGACACTCGGAGACACGCGGATCTTCACTGGTGGGTTTGGAGAAGAAAGAAAATGAACAGATGTGTGTCGAAGACGTCCGGTTCCAGTCACCACCACTGTACAGAAATCTGAACACGCTTCGTGACCTGCTGTAGTTAATTTTTTGTTGCACTGTGGTGTGTTCAGGTCTCGAAGGATAAACAGGGTGGTGTGTCTGACGGTGACTATGACAACACAGTCAACGACCCTGAACTGGAGGATTCTGGGTAAGAAATTAATGTCAGTGAACCCTTGGATTCAAGCCTTGGACTTGAAAACGTGACTGATCCGCTCACTCTCGCTCATTTTCTGAGCCGCTTGTCCTAATTAGGGGATGCTGGACTCTATCCAAGCTCTCACAGGGCAAAAGGCGAGGACACATCGCAGGGCAGACACACAAACAAACGCACTCACAGAGCATCTTCAGTTCACCTGACTGACGTCAGGTCTTCGGACGTTGAGAGGAAACCGGAGCTCTCAAAGGAAACACATGTGGAGAACCCAGACCGTCCCACCTGGGAATCAAACCCAGGACCTTTTCACTTTGAGGCGACGGTGCTACCCACCGTACCGTCACGTTAAATTAAAGGCCTGCCTGCCCCTCCATCCATCCATCCAACCATCCATCCAACACTGCCCTTATAACATGAATGGGCGGAGCTAAACTGCTGCAGGCTTAACAGGCAGATATAAGTCAATGTACTGTCTTTGGTGACATCACAAAATCAGATCACAGATCTTCTATACATTCAGAAATGTGTTCCTTCTCCCCCCCCAAACTGAAGTTGGAATCCATTTTAATGAACTGTTGTGATGTCACATCCATGTACACCTTCATAAATGACCGTGAGATGTTAACAGTGTCACCTCATCCGACTTTTATTTCAAAAAAGAGGGAGAAATGCTGTTGTCCAACACATGAGCCCTTTAAATCTGAAACTCTGATTACTAAGTCCACTGATACTGTCGTTATACCAGCGTTTTCTCTCTCTCTCTCTCTCTCTCGGATGCTAAAAGCAGGCTGCGGGTCCTTGGCTGGAGGGAGGGGCTAGAAGATCAAGGGGCAGAGCCTCACCCAACACTCCCCACCACGGAGGAGGTGATCCGAAAAACAGAGCAGATCACCAGGAACATCCAAGAGCTGCTTAAGGCCGCCCAGGACAACCAGCAGGACAGGTCAGATGAAGACAGAGAGACAGAGAGACACATATGACTTGAGTCATGATGTTCTTCCCTGTGGTTTCTAGGCAGATTGAGAAAAAACAGCTCTCCTGGGGGTTCTAGATACATCACTGACTTTAGAAGCAAAGTGCAAACAAGGTTTTAATCAGTTCTAGATTCATCACAGACTGTGAGGCCATAGTGTAAGGAGATTTCAGTTAGTTATAGATATGTCACTCACTTTAGAACTGTAGTGTAAGCAGGTCTGAGTCAGTTCTAGATATGTGATTGACTGGAGCATCGTAGTGAAAGCAGTTTTCATTCAGTTCTGGAGAAATCATGAGAAATCAAGTGCCATAGCTTAGGCAGGTTTCAGTGACATCACTGACTGCAGAGCCAAAGTGTAAACAGGTTTACTAAGTTCTAGATATGCCACAGACTCTGGAGGAATAATGTAAACAGGTTTCAGTGGGTTCCCACTTCTGAGAAATAGTTTCAGGCCGGCCTGATTCCTGAACGAGGACCACAACAACCAATCAGGGAATGTCACTGAAATGTGTCAGTAACAGTACTGTGGCCTGGTGACCGTATCTTCGCCATGATTTGTTTCTCTTTATTTTCTGGCCGCCTGCGTGTCTCCAGCGCGGTGTGTGATCCGCGGGACGGCGTTCGGAGGCTCCGTCACAGTCTGGGCTGTTTCAGCACCTTCATGCCCTGGGCCGAGAAGCCCCCTTCCCCCATGCAGCCTTTTGGGCTTCGTGGCTCAGGAACACCCAGCAACCCCAAAACCTCCATCAATACCCTCAGCCCCAACAGTCCTGCTTCCTGGTACTCCGGCCTGTGCACCTGCCTCCCAGGCACAGTGTCTTCCTCCATCTCTTCTCTCTCTCTCGCTTCGCCACTCACTCACTAACCCTCTTCATCCTCCACTGCGGGATGAGCTGCAGGCATGCGACTCATGAGCTGGATGAGTGTAGCACTCAGTAAAAAGCAAAGCTGAGAAAAATCTGGCCAAAATAATAAAAGTGATCAAGTAAAGGAATGTAATTAAGGTATAAAGTCAAAAGTACAGGAATGTACTAAGAGTGTAAAGTAAAAAGAACAGGAATGCACTGAGAGTGTAAAGTAAAAAGTACAGGAATGTACTGAGAGTGTAAAGTAAAAAGTACAGGAATGTACTGAGAGTAGAAAGTCAAAAGTACAGGAATGTACTGAGAGTAGAAAGTCAAAAGTACAGGAATGTACTGAGAGTGTAAAGTAAAAAGTATAGGAATGCTCTCAGAGTAAAAAGTACAGGAATGTAATGAAAGTATAAAGTCAAAAGTACAGGAATGTTCTCAGAGTAAAAAATACAGGAATGTACTGAGAGTATAAAGTAAAAAGTACAGAAATCCACCGTCCACTCTCCCTGTCTTCTCTGTTACGTCTCCTTCCATCTGTCCTGCACTGATGGACACACAGAGGGACTTTTCTGTGTATGTTAATTCATTTAGTCTCAGACGGGTCTGGATGTTGGGAAGGTGAATAAAATAAAAATAATGGAGGATTGACTCAGATGTGCTCAGAGTAAAGAGTCTGTTCTGAAAATGGCAGGAAAGGACAGAGATTTGGGTTTAAAGTGGCTGAAAAAAAATAAGAGAAAAAACTTTTTGCATTTTTTTGTGAATGTATTTATACTAATTTATTCTTTTCTCTGGTTTCTCTCATTTTTATACTAACTGTGTGTAGACTAACCTCACGGCTCACGATCGGGGGTGGCCTGGTGAAAGTGCTTTTCTTTTCCAACACTGTTCTGTAATGCGTTTACCAAGTGCCTGCGTTCAGATGGCCGATAGCATGAAACGTTTGCATAAAATACACCAGTTTGCAATCGAACAAAGTGTTAGAATCTAAATATTTTTTTTTCTTCTGTATCTCACCCTCTGGTACCGTGTGCACTAACCACTCGTTTTGCAAGAGGCTTTGGCTTTGGTTCTTGGTCCCCTCAGTCTCATGCGTCCACCTTCCCCGGTCTAACATATTCTTTCCTCTTTCACGCTGTCCTCTCACAGCTTTGTATCCTGTGCAGAAAGAATACACCTGGCTGTGAGTGACATGGCGGCGCTGTTTCCTGAGGTGAGGAGCCCAGTCACACCCGGAGGGGTTCACTCCATATTTAAGCTTGGGTCAACCGTTTGGGTCATTTTTCTTCACTTGTCATCTTTTATTTGAACTTCAAGGGATTCTGAAATGTAATAATACAAGCCATATCGTCTCCTTCACATCCTGTAGCGCATTACGGTTCATCAGTAATGAACCATAGGGATGGTAAGAGCACTTTCTATAAAATACAGAAGCTTTGTCGCCCCCTACACTTCCTGTGGTGTACCACAGTCTGTCAGAATGAATGTGGGTCATACAAACGTTATAGAGCCCTTTTACATTAAAAGATTTTGAATTAAAAGATTAAAAGTGGTGAGAGAGGACATGAAGGTGGTCGGTTTGAAGGAGGAAGATGCAGAGGACTGGAAGAAGTGGAGTCTGTGGCGACCCCTAAGAGGAGCAGCTGAAAGAAGAAGCAGCTCTTTGTCTCCTCTTGATTTTTGAACCTGCAGAAGCCACATCGCCCCCTGTGCTTCCTGTTGTGTATTACAGTCCGTCAGAATGACCGTCGCATGAAGATTACAGAGCGCTTTTAAAGACATTCTAAACTTTATTAACTGAACATATAAGTTAATGACTTTTAATTTCTAAAAGCATGTCTGTCTTTTATTCTGGACTCCAGGTCGTCTTTTCTTTTTGTCTCGTCTCTCTCCTCTGACAGAAGTCTCGCTCCGAGACGCTTCGCCGCTCTTTGCGGTTGCTGAAGTCTAGCGCTCACCGGCTGCAGGTCCAGTGCAGGAAGACGTCCCCTCCGAGCAGCATCTTCACGCAGCAGGTCATCCAGAGCGCCTACGACATCGCCAAGGCTGCCAAGCATCTCGTCACCATGACAACCAAAGAGAACAGCAAGTGACCCTGAACCCCTAAACGGATCCCAAAGCCAAGCGAGTCCCGCCTGATCCCCTCAAAGTGTTCGTGTTGGGGTTTTAAAAAAATGAATTTGTATTTTATACCAGCGCGGTTTGTTTCAAGACCACTGAGACGCTGTCACTCCTAAAATATGGAGCCATAAAGAGAAGAGTGTAATAAGAACATCTGTTTGTATGGTGGAGGAACGGTGTCAAGATGGAAAGGGAATCAGTACGTTTGGTTTTCAACAGCCTATAAATTGACTTTTTAAAATAATGATCTAAAGTGCCGAGAGGGCAGCTGGCACCTTTGCACTGGTTCTGCTGGGCTCGCAGTTCCTTCTTTAAAGGGCTCACATCCCATATTTCTCTTCCAATTTTCTGATTGGCTGCCATGTACCTCCTTTATAAAGCAGTCCTGATTGAAACGCCTTATATCACAAATGGCTGAGGCTAAGCAGCAGTAGTCTGAATTATGTTTATTATATAAGTGTGAAAGACAGTTTATTGGAAGGTTCTTTATGTTTGTGGACCACAAGGGTTGAATGGTTCTTTAATGTTGTTTAGGAAGTTCAGATTTTGCATGAGATGGGCCCTTTAATGCCCCTTGCTGGGTAATAATCTGCAGCCTTTCCGTCACATCGCTGTTTCATTTGATTGGCTGTATTCTGAGTCAGGCTTTCACTGCTTGGCCAGAAGTGAGTTAAAGTGAATTGGCACCAATTAGCACAAGGCCTTCAATGCCTATTCGCTTCCATTCACTGTTAGCCACATTAGCATGTTTGGCGAAGGTTAAAGCTGTAGCTGTTTTACCGCTTATTCAAAACCAGTTCCTTCACGTTAATATTTGGTTTACACAGAGCGGCGAGCGACACTGTTGTGTCGCAGACAGAAGGTTGTGGGTTTGAGGGTTAGGTCCGAGTCTATATGCATGTTCTGCATGGGAGCTCCGGTTTCCTCCCACCGTCCAAAAACATGCACGTCAGCTGGACGGGAGAGGCTAAACTGTCCATCTTGGTGTCACCGTCTCGTATGGTTCTTCACCTTTGGACACCCCCTGGTTAGAAACTTCTGAATTCACATCATAATTAAACGCCCTCTGGGCTGAGATATCACAACTTCCTCTCATTTCAGAAAAACGTATTGTGGGAAAACACGAGCCCGAGATCGTTTCTGTAAAACTGTGACCTGCTCTTGTTATCGCTGGCGATAACCAAGCCTTCCGAGTCAGACTGAACGGCGTTTTAAACGTGTGTGTGTGTGTGTGATTTACGTGCCAGTCTATCTAACTTTGGGTGCTGCCGTTCAGTATGGCTCGGTGAAAAATCTAATTTACAGTTTTGACTTCGAATCGGGTTCAAAAGCCTAAACTATTGAAATGCCTGCTTGAGCTACAAGGCTAATATTGCTAACACTACAAGTCAAAGGTCATCAGCAAAACTCCTCTCACGTCCTTCTTCAAGGCAGAGCAGATATGAAGGTGTGGTTTAGGACACAGCAGGATTTACTGTCTGATAAAAACATGAATTGAACTTTAGATAAACAGCAGAATGCTGTTCAGACTGATCTGGGATCAGATCCCTTCATATTTATAACTGATTCTAGATCAGAGCTCCTGAAGTCCCTGCGGTTGTTTGGGCTGAGTTTGTGTTTGTAGTTGACGGTAAGTGTGACCGTGTCCTAAACCGCGCCCACAGGTCTGAATGAAGAGCTGGACGAGGTTCGAGAGACTTTTGGTGAAGATCTGGGTGACTACTGGCTTCCAGTGTGAAGACTCATTGCTGCAGCTAGAATTAAAAAAGCTAAATTTCGACTAAATCTGGGGTCAAATGTGCAAACTAGATTCTTCGCCAAACTATTCCTTTAAAACTGCGACCGTTTCACAGATGTAAACCTCACTGTGATGTTTTTTCAATAAAACTCATTCGTTTGAAGCTTCATTATCGTTTCTTATGGCTCTTTAAGCCCTAACTTTCTCTACGGTGCTTCATCCAGGTTTAGGTTTTTGTTCATGTTTGCTTTTTTTATGTTTAAATGTTCACTTGTTCACTTTTTAATGACATTTGAAACATACAAAATCATTAACATGTTTATTTCCTCTAAACAACCCCAGGACAAAAATCATTAGTTTTAAAAAAGTTACATTTGAAGAATAGCTAATGCAACACATCAAGCAAAAGTTTGGGCACGCCTGCTGTAATCAATAATTTTATTTCTTCTAAAATGACTAAAATGACATGGTGTAGGTGAGCGTTTTCCAAACCTCACAACCTTTCTCTTCTTCCTGATCCAAATAGTCTCCTTATGAACGTTCCTCCTGGACTAAACTGGGGTGTAAGAGCAGAGAAAACACTGCAGGGCAGGATCGAGCACCACTGGGTGATACCCGTCCGCCTGCTGGTCCTGGAAACATCTCCGCTCTGCAGTTTTCTCCTCTAACATCCCTGACTTGAGTCATCCCCCCTTTTCTGACCTGACCGGGTGATCTAGCTGAGAACTCGGCACCGGGGGGCTTGAAGGCTTCTCCACCATGGTGTGCCATCAGGTCCAGGCCGAGTGGGGTCTGCTGCGAATCTGCCGAGAAGAAAGAATCAAACGCGACGAATCATCTTGATTGTGTATTTGATATGAAGGTTACTTGATTTCTGGCAGACGAAACACATTTGAAGCAGCTTGTTTTCCAATTAAATGAACGGCGTTCATGGGGATTCTCACTTTTTTCTAATAAAACATCATTACATTAATTACAGATGAACTAAATGAAGCAAAGCAGTGTTTAGCTTCAAGATGAGGAGGAAAAAAAAAACCACTTCATTAAATTAGTTTTCTCCAGCTCCCCTCTCGGACTAAAGCCCTTTAAAATCGATGGGCCGTTTTATTTAAAGTGACGTTTGATTATAAAACAGGCTGCCTGCTCTGAAGAGAATCACAGCTATAAAGCGTCACTAAATGTAGCCACTGGTTGCTCTATAATACAGAGTACGGTTACTATAGCAACCATTATAGCCTAGTAGCACTACAGTCACATGGCCATTCTCTACCGTTCCTCAGGAAAGCCTCAGCGCCACCTTCTGGTTCCCTTCAGGTGCTGCGCTTTGAGCAAAGAGAAGAAAAATCCAGTAAAATGTGATTATATGACTGGACTTCCATCCATTTGCTCCCCAAAGTTGCTCGCTTTGCTCACCTTCTCCTGGTAGCCCCGCTCCGTCATTCTCTGAGTCTCCAGGCGAAGCTCCTCCTCCTGGCGTCTAAGCTCCTCCCTTTGCCTCGCCTCCTCCACGTCCAGCTTCCGCCGCTCCTCCCACTGCTCTCTGCGCCTCTGCTCCACCTGAAGGACAGCAAGGGACAGGATTCTACTAAGCAATTCTGGCCTAAAAAAATTATTCCCATCACAGCAGACCGGATCACCATGAACACTCTGAGGCATCTTCACTTTAGCAGCTCGAGCTGAAACCGCAGAAGCTGATTGGCTTTTTGCTGTCAACATGTGTTTTTTTGCATAATAAGATCAGGATCAAAGCCTCAGTCTGGAGACAAAGTGAGAAAAGTGAGACTGTATTGGTTTGGACATGTGACGAGACGAGGAGTAGAAGGATGTTGAGGATGGAGCTGCGAGAGGAGAGGAGCAGGGACAAAGAGGGGGTTCATGGACGAGGACATGCAGGTGTTGCAGAGGACAAGACGACATGAAGGTGATCAGCTGTGGATCAGCTGAAAGAAGAAGGTGATGATGCAATCAAATTCATTCAGTTTGGTGTGAAACCCGCCGAGACAGAACCAATCCCAGCGGTGGTGAGTGGAACCGGGCGCCTGAATGTCCCTCACAGACATGGAGTGCTTGCGAAGACGATTATGAGAGTTTGGTGAAGTGTTTAGTTCACATTCATCATCACCGTCCCATAAAAAACACTCAGAGACCCTTGGACGGTTGGAGAGGAAACAAAATGGCTGTAATTTATGTTGGAGACATCTGGTTCTTTTCGCCCCCACTGTAGAAACGGCGACTCATTGCTTTTGTCTTCGATGGACGCACAGTTGGACACGGTGGTACCTGTGTGTTGATGTCCTGCATGCGTGCAGTGCGGAGCTGCTCCTGCTCTTCCATCTCCTGCTGTTGCTCCTCTTCCTGCTCCTGCAGCAGCCTCTGAAGCTCCGCCCTCTTCTCCTCCGACTCCTCCAGCTCCCTCCGCTTCTCCTGCATGCACTCGTCCAGCTGCTGCTGACGCACCCACAACACCTACGTGCACACACACACACACACACACACACTGCAGCTTACCATTTTTTCTAAACCTATTCTGCTTTCTTCTTTCATGCTGAAACATTTTACCTCCTGCATGAGTCTCTCTCTGGCTCTTCTCTCCTTCTCCCACTCGGCCTCTCGCTTATCCCACACTCTCTGGGCCTCCTCGCTGAGCACACACACATTCAGGTTATATGGGTACTTTTTGACGAACACACAAACATTAGGTGGGTCTTTGCAGTTGCCATGGTGACAGAAGGCATTCTGGGTGGGGGTGCGCCACCTCCTGGTCCCCTTACCGGTGCAGCAGTTCGAACTCGGCCTCTCTCTCTCTCTCCAGCTGCAGCTGTTCTTCCAGAACCCTCTTCATCCAGGCAACGTTGGCCACAGCTCTCTCTCTCCTCGCGCTCTCCATCCTCCTCTCCTCGTCCTCCCCCTCCAGCAGAGCCTCCAGGATCCTCCGGTCCGCCTCCTGCATGGAGAGGCAGCGCAGCCGGTTAGGAAGCAAACCTCTTTCAGGAGCGTGAAAACGCAGACTGGGGGGAACGGAGCGCCGCTCACCAGCTCCTCCTGGACCTCCTGCGCTCGTCTCTTCAGCTGCGTCCGGTACTGCCGGCTCAGGAAGCGCCTGCGGGACAGGAACGGTCAAGCTTGTGTGCACTTTTTTTTTTTTTTTTAAATACACTTTAGTGTCGCTCGGATTCTGTGGTTCCCTCACCCGAACTCTGCTTTCTTTCTGCTCTCCTCCGCTTGCCTCCTCTCATCCTCCAACCTCTCCAACTCCCAGCGCTGAGTCAGCAGGTCCTCTTCCTCCCGCTGGAGCCGTCGGCCCTGACAACCGAAACACAGACCCGCCTTTTAAGTTTCAAACAATCAAGCATGGCATTTGGATGGGCACAGATCGCGAGCCTCTAGATCCCGCTCGGGGCACGTTCCTCACCTCCTCCTCTCTCAGCCGGAGCTCCTCCATCTGCCTGCGGAGCTGCTCTGCCCTCCCCCTCTCCTCCTCCTTCCTCCTCTCTTCCACCTCCTTCATCCTCTCCAGCGCCTCCCGTCTGCTCCTCTCGTACTCGTTCTCAAACTTCCGCTGCTCCTCAGCGTCCAGCTCCTCGGCCTGGAGGTGAAAAAGCATAAAATAAGAAGAGCTCGTCGCTGTAACGGTCACACCAGGCTGATAACATGATTAGAAGGATCACAATCAGTTTGGGTTTTTCAGAGAACGTAGCAGCTTTTTCAGGAAAACTAGATGGTGACGTATTTCAAAGTTGAGAGGAAGCCTGCAGTTTTGGTTTTTTTTTCCGTTGAGGAAATTAGTTTTTATCTATTTTAGATCTCGATGCTGTACAGCACTTTGTTTTCAGTCAGGTTTAAGGAAGTAACTACTTTAATTCTATAAGTATTACTAATAATAATAATAATAATAATAATAATCCTCATCGGTCCTGTTAATGCTGTTTCTAAACACTCATGTTCAGTTCTGGTGACGTCAGTTTCATTTACATGTCCTGTACTGCTTTTTGAACGAGGCACAGCCAATCACAACAGAGCTCAGTCTTAAAGGCAAAGGAAGAATGAGGGGGGTGGGAATAACAGAAGCGGGAAAATGGTGTAGAAGATGAATCAGGACTGCTTGTGTTCCATAAAACCCTTTAAAACGTAAATCGACGTCAGCAGGAAACAAGAAAGGAAAACATGGAGGATACGGGCTCTTTAAAAACCAACAAAACCTTGTATCTACAAATTTTTTTTATATATATGTTGAACAGACCAACAGGAACAGTTATGTATGAGTTATTTAGTTATACAGCGTAAAGTTATTATTGAGATACAAGCTTTTGTTCCCATGGCGGCGTGATCAATGTGCTGCATGGAGAAGTCATTACCTGTTTTTTCTGCTGATGCTGCACCTCCCACTGGCCCACAACGTGATCTTTATGCAGCTCAGACTCAACCTGCAGAAGACATGAGACGGCCGGGATGAAAGAACTCAACCCGTGTCCTCCTCAGTGGTCGTTTGGGACAGGACTGTCCCACGTGTTAATGATCACGGCTCTGGTTTTAGGGATTTACTGCAAAAGTCGATGTTCACCTTACGCAGTTCCGGGCTGTTCTTCTTCCAGTGCTCCTTCAGCAGCTCCTGTGCGAGCTGGAGGGTCAAACGGCAGAATAATTAAACAATAAAGCCGACTGGTCAGTAACGACATTAACGATTAAACTCGTTTATTCTCAAAAAAGAAAGGCATCATGTTTCCTTTTCAGTGGGTTTGGTGTCAACAGTTCAAATTTCTTTACGTGGTGGTAAATGAACGTCTGATTCGTCCTCAGAGCCACGAAATGGTTTTGAAGACCAGAAGGTCGGACCAGTAGGTTGCCTTGAGCAAGGTACGTTCCCCGTCACTGTTCCCCAGGTGCTAGATGACGTGTGCGTTACAAAAATGAAACCCGTCGTCCCGCAGAAACACTCAGAGACATGTGGAGCTTCACTCGAGGGTTTGGAGAGGAAACCAAATGGTTAGATTTGTGTTGGAGACGTCTGGTTCCTTTCACCACCACTTTAAAGAAATCTGAACATCTCAAGCACAGAATTGGAGAAAAATGGGAGGAAATTCAGTGGGACTACGTCACTGAGGTGCCTGGTGTTTGAGGTTTAGAAGGTTTTAGGTCACATTCACTGTGACGGTAAATTTTAAAATCGTCCCCGGCGTGACATTAATCTACGGCTCAGTCTGTGAAGAACCTTCTTCCTGCGATCCTCCCTGGCCGTTCGCAGCTCCTCCGTCCTCTCCAGCTGCAGCCTGGACGTGGCTCTCCTGTCGGGCACGCTGGCCTTCAGCTCCGCCTCCAGCTGGTCCCTCTCATCCTGCAGCATCTTCCTCAGATGCTGCCTGCGTTCCTCCAGGCTCCGCTTCTTCTCCTCCTTCATCTGCTCGCGGTGGAAGGCCGACATGCTGCAGATGAGAGAGGAAAGTCAGTGTGGTGCGGTTTCCCAGTTAGCCCGCTGTGAGCGTAACTTTAAAAGGTGGAGGCGGCTGGAGCGAGTGGATGTTCTCTACCTCTGCCGGTAGGACTCTCTGGAGCTCCAGTGGGCCTGTTTGCTGCTGCGGACGCTCTGCTCTTTAAAATACTGAGAGTGAAGCTCCCACTGCTGCCTCCAGCGAGCCTCCTGCTCCCGCTGACGCACCAGCTGACGCTCCAGCGCCCGAGTCCGGCTCGGCCAGTGGGACGAGAGAGTCGGCAGAGCCATGGATCTACAGGGGGGCGGGCTAGTCCAGTCCCAGGTCCTGGGTTACACCTGCCAGGAAGAAGAGAAGGGCAGCGTTAACGGGGCGTTAATATATTCTAAAAAATGCAATCTGTTAATATTTAAACACTGTCTGTAGTTACAAGTCAAATTGAGAATTTATTATTATTATTATTATTATTATTGTTGTTGATGTTATGCAAGAAAGCAATTTTGATTACATTTGATTTTATAACTCATGTTAACTGCTTTAGTTTGTTAATATTATATTTATTATTAATATTAACAAACTGAAGTTGGCTATTTTAACAATTTTCAGTCACAAATATTTTCTTTAATTTTAGCCATTTTACTTACGTTTGCTTAACGATAATAATAAAAACAACAACAAACAAAAACAAACAACAATAAAAACAACAATACTAAAACATTAATCCGACCGAGGGTTCCCAATTAGTCCGTTAATCTTTGGATTTTCTTTATTCTAATTAATTTAAACCAGTCTGAAGAGCAGGATTATGGATTATTAGATCTCTCTTTAATCTGGTTTCTCTGGCGCTGGACTCGGGTGTCCAGTTCCACCTTAACTGACGCTCTTGTTAGTAACGGTGCAGGATTTAAGGTGGAATTGAAGGATTTGAAGATAAACCGGGCGAACAGGACGGGCTGAACTCCGGGCCGCTCGGTGCGGAGATTAAAACGGTCGGAGTGAGGTCCAGTGTGTAAAGTGTGTGTGTGTGTGTAAAAGACCCGCTCAGTATTAACCGTCCGACACAAACAGCGGTCCCTGGTTACCTTTTGAATTTCCTGGTTACGCTACGGCTCGTCAGTAGGGTCAAACCGAGCACCTGTTTGGCGTTTTCTTTTTAGCTCCAGATCTCCACGCACAATCAAGCAAAGAAATACAAAAATAAATAAATAGACCGACAGTTTTACGGAACTAGAACTAGAACTAAAACTAAAACTTAAATTATTACGTTAAACTGAAGCACTGCCACGTAATTCAAGACTAAGTTTAGCTGCGAATGCCTCACAGAACAAAGCAAATCAGAAATCCGTTCGGCGTTTAATGATTTAACCCAAAATAAAAGTCAAACCAAGTTTGATCAGGAACGATTTACTACAAAATAAAAGTCAACCCAAATTTGATTAGGAACGATTTACTACAAAATAAAAGTCAAACCAAGTTTGATTAGGAATGATTTACTACAAAATAAAATTCAAAACTAAGCTTGGCTAATAAATAAGTAAGTAAGTAAATAAATAAATTTAAAAAAATCAAACTAAGTTGGGCCTACACAATGAAAGTCACAACTAATTTGGGCTATTTAATGATTTAATTCAAAATTAAAGTCGAAAGTAAGTTGAATTTTCTAAAGATTTCTTAAACGTAACTAGGTCAAGACTAAGTTGGCTGTATGTGCTTTATTGTAGAATGTAAATCAAATGAAAGGTTGGCGATAAGCACTTTGCTAAATTATTGAACCAAGTTCATCCAGAAATTATTTACAATGTAATGTAACTCAAAAACATGGTGAACTATGAAGTACAGGCTTATCTTATTCTTTACTAAGCAACGTAAGTTAAGCTTAAGTTTATCTATAAACGCTTTATTAAGTAGGTAAGACTAAGTTTTTAATAAATGTTTTACCAAAAAATGTAAATACAAACTAGATCTCGCTATAAATGCTTCATTTCACAATTAAATCACAATTAAGTCAAAACTATATTTAACAATAAATGCTTTATTGATTCAGGTAAAGTCTGCGTTTATTACATTTATTGATTCAGGTAAAGTGTTTATTACATTTATTGATTCAGGTAAAGCGTTTATTACATTTTTTCGAGTATTTTTTTACTACATAAAATTAGAAAAACACCACAAATATGGTTTTAAAGACAAAATATATATTATTTTTTAAAATAAAGTTTTTAATAATAACATTTTTCCTTATTCCATCCCTGTCCCCGCCCACTTTAACCGGATTGGCCCGTTAACTTGACAAGTGGGCGTGGTTGAGAGAGTGGGCGTAGCCCGTGGCTCCGGTCTGGCCGCTCAGGCAGCGGCGGTTTCACTCACACCGTGTCCGGGTTCGAGGATCCGGTCTCGGCTTGTTTCTCCTGCTCCCTCCGCCCAGAATCCCGCCGCTGTCATGGCTCTTCTCATGGAGCACCAGTTCCGGCCGCTGCCCGCCGACCGGCAGGTGGAGACGAGACTGTTCCTGGAGGCCGTCTCGTACCTGCCGCCCTTCTTCGGTGAGTCCTCGGGTCCCAAACTTCGTCAGGAACTAAACACAACACGTTTCCTGCATCTCACGGACTTATTTTTTAACAGAGCCGCTTTTTCTACCAAGCTACTCGTAGCAATTTTCCGTTCCACCTTAAATGGTTCCATTTAAGGTGGAACGGAAAATTGCAACAAGTTGCTAACTTTAGCTAATTTAACTTTCTTAAACTTTTTTCACGCAGTTTTAATACAAAACACAACCTTTTATGGATGTCTTTCTCTACTTACCAGACGTTAAAAGTGCAGTTTGAATAAAATGAGTTTTATTTCAGTTAAATAAACTTAAATCAGGCCAAATATGCTAATCAGGAAATATTCCCACCTTCAGCACAAACAAACCTTTAAAAAAAAAAAAAAGATACAAAAACACATTTAATATTGCACAGAAAACTCATCACAGTAATGAATACATTATCATTTTTAAGTAATAACTTAAATAGTTATTTATCAATAATTTACATGAACAGTCATAAAAGCCCCATTTTCTAAAAAATAAGCTGAGGATTTGATATTTTATGCATGGAGCCAAATTTTTACTTTAATAATAAATTTAAAAAATTGAGAAAATTTTGAAAAAATATATCAGATTCTGAGTTAGACGCTGGAAGCCGGATCTTTAACATTTAAATGCGTTTTGACATCAATGCGAAGCTATGACATGGCCAAGAAAATTCAATAAAATAAGGAAAATATTTAATCAGGTCATAATTAATTCAGTATATATATTTTTTATTTACTTTCTGTCCCAAAATGAATCATAACCGTCCGTTTTTGGGAAGTGAAATTGGGTTGCTGCTTTCAGGATTTGATTAATTCTGGATTTAAACTTTTTCAGATGATTTTTGATGTTTCACTTCTTTCTCCTGTCAGATATCGAAACATCTGACGCTCTGTTTGTCATCGAAAAATGAAATTTTCCCTCCTTTCTTCAAAGATTAGATCATATCTGTTCATACCTTCATACCGTTGGAGAAGGGAGCGGTAAAAATAATTAAGAGTGACTTTTATTATATATTTGCCCAAATGATCTGTACTGCACTGTACTGTACTGTAATTAAATATTAATTATGAAAGTATAAATATTTTAACTTCAAAAGAGAGTTTTTTTTCCCCACATAATTATTGTCTTTATTAACGTCTTGTCTTTTATTGTTGTTGTTGGTGGATTTGTTATTATTTGTGCTTTTTATTTTACACAATGTCCTTATTGTGGACAATATTGTGACAAAAGTTCCATGTTGAACACTTTTGGAGAATCTTCCCACTTCCTCCAAGAAACCAAAACACTTTATTGCCCTTTTCATTTTCTCTTTCATGTCTCTGGCTTGGTGGCCCAGAACAGAGCTCCTGGACTGATCCCCCGTCCCCTTGCGGGATTTTTCCACTCCTGATTATGGCTCTGGATTGGATGTGGCCGACGTGATAGGATCTCTGTCAGGTGGAGCTGTCGAGTGGTGGCCATTATTTGGCGCGAGGCGTAATCTTTTTTTCTTCTGGATCCGATTTCTGCCCGGCGGGGGCCAATTAAAAACCCGTGGCATGCATAATTCAGCGGGCCGCCCTCCACATTGAGTTGAGAAAATTGATTGACGCGGTGTCGGGTGGACGCTGCCTATTCATCGGCCGAACCGGGACGCTGGGACGTCTTTGTTCGGAGCCCCGATCTTTTCATGAATATGATAAATGGCCTCTAATGAGCCCCGCTGGTCAGATTAGATGCCAGCACTCACTGTAACCGACCTTATTGTGTCAAAAAGACCGAGTCACGGCTCCAGCCAAGCAAGAATGGATAATAAAGGCCTAATCACGGCATGAAGGATGGTCTGGTCCATTTGGGCACGAGTGAGACTTCCATTGGCATTTCATCTTTCAGAGTGAGCTAATGGTGTGCTCACCAGTCCAGATGAGTTCCTGTGGCTGTTCTGAGGAATCAAGACTCGAATACGGCCCAGCACTCTTAGCAAACCGTCTTCAGTTCCTCAAGGTTACCGGGCTCCCCCAGAAGGACACCCAGTTTCAAAATCTCAAACATTTTCAACAGGATCCTGGTCAGAAGGTCGGCGAGGCCGCCTTCACCGTCTGTAAAACCTGGTTACTTAGACAATATCTCCCGGTACGTCCATCCCTGTCTCCTTTAGAGTAGAGTAGAGTAGAGTAGAGTAATCTTTTATTATCCCATGAATGGGAAATTTGGGCGTTACAGGGCCCACTTATAAAGTTACTTATAAAGGCGACAGAGAGAATATAGAAAGATTAGATATACAGCAAAAAAAAAAAAAAAAAAAAAATAAAATATATATATATATATAAGTATATACAAATATAAAGAATGAGGAACAAGTACAGGAGCTATAAATAAATTATCTATATATATATACACACACACACACACATATTTACAAGAAGAATTAGGTAAGGCGACCATATATACAGTACACAGTAATAAGTTTTAAATAAATTATAAATAAACAAGTAACAAAATGTAAATGTAATAATAATATATAATAATAATAATATGCAATAATATATAATATAATGTATAATATATAATAATAATAAACAAGCAATAAGGACATTTGATTCCAGCCGCCATGAGGCAGCCCATGAAACTCCCTCCACCATGCTTCACTGTTGGTGTGGCGCCCTTCTCGTCAATCCTTCTTCCTCAAAGACAGCCGAACGTTTCGCCCAACTGTCGTGGTTTTGGGAATGCTGATCAGAGTTTGCTGTCTCAGGTCAGCTCTGATTGGTCTGAAAGCTTGTGCACAGTACAGACATGACTCAGCATTGGTTTCATTTTCAGTGATAAATGTTCCGGCTCCCCTCGAGTCGTCCTGCGACTCCTTTCAAAGACAGCTTAGTCGGGAAGAAATCCCTGCTTCTGTCTGAGGGCGGTTTTCGTGGTACTGTTGAAATGAGGAGGTTCAAGGTCTTGAGGCTCTGTAGCCTTTTCCATTCTGATGTTCTTTAAAAATGTGGCCCTTCACCTCCATCGCTACTTGTGTGAAGTTCCTCCAAGCAGTTGCCTCATCGTCCGGTTTTGGTTTATCTACAACAACAGTCTTTATAGTGTAACTTCAGTGGGGCAAAGCTTTAAGTCCATTTCTAGTCTCCAGTCAGAATGAAAAAGGGATTAAAATGAAAAGCGCTATTTTTTAATAAAATCCAATGAAAACTGGTAAAAAAAAAAAAAAAACCTTAAAGACTAAATAGTATTTTAGGTTTAGGGCTACTTTGTGAAAGGATTAAAAACATCACCCCATGCAGGACAGCCTTTACCCCAGTCTGTCCTGTTGGACCTATTTTTCCCAAACTGTGGATTTCTCCAGAGGGTGGGCTTTGTGTCTTTTACGTTGTGGGTTTTTGCAAAGGATTAATCGTCCTGGTTTCACCCCCTTTCACAAAGGAAGACGTCTGTTTGTCTTCAGGATCGCGTGTTTCTGACTGGTTCTCACGGAGAACGTGGGCCCTGAAGTATAGATGTGAAGGGTTTGGTTGATAAGCAGGCTGGAATATCAGGTCACTGTTTGTGTTCACAGCAGCTGAAAGCCTGGAGGGTCCGTATCCCTCGTTTGTTTGTTTGTGGACAAACCCCCTTTCAGAACAAGCGACGAGAAAGAACAGGGCGCCGTTGTGTCATTGTTGTTGGTGTGAAGAGAGAAGAGAGGAGATTTTCTGTCCGTTACTCTTGGTCATCATGAAAGGCGTCGGTCGGGCGGAAAGGGGACCAGTCGCTCCAGCGTAACAGGACACTCGCCAGACAGTAGAGGCAGGACGGATAACTCGGACGACTGAAGGGTGTCAGTCTGTCTCTCTCTCATTCTCTCCCTCTCACCCACCTTTCTTTCTCTCCCCGTTTCTCTCTCTCTTTCTCTCTCACCCACCTTTCTTTCTGTCGCTCTCTCTCTCTCTCTCGCTCTCTTCCCCTTCTTCTCTCCCTGTTTCTCTCTCTCTGGTCCCCCTTCCGTGTACGTGATGGGTGCTGGTGCTGATCAAGTTTCAGGTCTAAATCGATCCAAATGGGTTAAATGAAATAAAAGAAAATTAAAATAAATTTTTTTTTTTTTTGTAACGTTTCACCTTTTACAGTCACTTAATACATCACATACTTATCAGATTTGCCATGTTATGGCTAAAGAAGAAAATATTAGTAAATATTTATAAAAATAAGATTTTGATCCACATTCATCATGTGGGTGTTATCATGTTAGATTGTGATCTGTCAGGTGGACACTTGTCTCTGATCTGTCGAGTGCAGTTTGGTCCAGACCAAAGCACATCCTGTTTTTTCGGTGTAATAAATCACTTGGCGTGATAATCAGAGCTGGGGTGCATTATACACTCGGCGTGTCAGTGGGAGACGCTAAAAAATTAATGAATCGCATTTATGCTTTCACAAATCTGCCCCGCTGTCTAAACATACTGAATTATTCAGAGACCTCCTCCCTTCTTTAAACACACTTAATGTCATAGTTTAGGAACCCACACTTCTGACCGGGATGGAGCGTCGTTCAGGCTTCAGGAGCAATTCAGCTCCGATGATTACACTGAGTACCGGAGAGAGGAAGATTAGAAGAGCTGGCAGTAAAATTTTTGGAAGAGTGTTACTAAATGATAATAAAAGGAAATAAATACTAGGAACGTCAACAAAAATAATAATATCGTTTAGTAGTAAAAATAATTCATTTAATATTATTATAGTGGTAATAACCACTACTACTTCAAATAATCCCATTATTACAACAATATTATGATTTAAAATGATCATGCAATAATTATTTATTATTTCTACAATTAATACTTCAACAGCGATATTAATAATGGCTAAAAATTGGAATTATTATAGAATTACCTGAAGGCCGTTCATGTGATGATTGCTCTTTTTGCTCTATTTTGACTGGCCACAGATGTTTGCATAAAAAGAGCTTTAAAGCAATGGACATTTCTTCAACACTGAGAGACTGTGTTGTATTCCTGACTCTTATATTTGGTGTGTGTGTTTTTCCTGTGTGTGTATTCCAGATTGCCTCGGCTCCACTATTTTTGCTCCCATTAAGGCCGACGTCACAGGCAACATAACGGTAAAGACTCGAGCATAATTGTCTCTTTGTTTGCTGTAAAAAAAGATGTCCAAGTCGCATGTCATTTTGCATTTTATACCAGATGGCACGGCTTAACGTCCTGCTCTTTGTTTTTAGAAAATCAAAGCGGTGTATGATACTAACCCAGGCCGGTTTAAGACCCTGCAGCAGATCCTGGAGGCGGAGAAGGAGATGCACGGAGCTGAGTGGCCTAAAGTAGGAGCTACACTCGCCCTCATGTGGCTCAAGAGGTGAGACGAGACGATACCACAGATGGACATGTTCAGCTCAAGCAGGCGACTAAAAGAAGAAACATGCTGCTTTTTGCGAAAGGGATATTTAGGAAAATAAACAATGTTGAAATAGGATTTACCTCGTAAAAGAAACAGATTTACACACCTGTTCCACCAAAAACAATTTTGCCCATTCAGACTACAAAGGTTTAGACCATCCCACTCGGGCCATAGCAGTTTAAGGTTCATTCCAGTTGGCCCAGCCCATTCAGCTCTTCAAAAGCTCTCAGTAGAGCAGTACAGACCCAGCTTTTTCAAATGACGCCAGTTTAGCCAATGCTTTTCTGCTTGCAGAAGTTTAGCTCCTCCGTGAAGCATCGCCTGTTCTGGTTGAAATGATGTGGAGAGATGTTTCTGAGTAATTGGCCATGTCCGACTAGTCCTGTAACTCACCCAAACAGTAATGGTTTTGTTTACATTTGCAGGGCTCTGCGGTTCATACAGGTCTTACTGCAGAGTTTATTGGACGGCGAGAGGGACGAGAACAACCCCAACCTGATCAGGGTCAACGTCACCAAGGCATATGAAATCGCCCTGAAGAAATACCACGGCTGGCTGGCGCAGAAACTCTTTAAAGTGAGAGCCCAAAGAAGTCAAGTGGGCTTTTAATACACCCTCACCCTTCCACACATGTAGCATGAGGTGTTCCCACCTACTGGAAATACTCCATGGGGTTTAGCTGATGGGTAGCACCTGGGTGGAGAGTGCAGGATGAGCGACATATACACACTTATGTAATTGCTTCCTAGTTCACTCATTATGAAAATAAGTTTCCTTTCAGCCCAAAGTTCTCGAATATTCTTTCCATGTCGACCGTTTGGAGTGAATGTAAATTTAATGTCATGTCATTCTTTTGATTCTCACCAATGCTGAGTCATTTGTCTGTACAACAGCAGGCCTAAATCATCACATGCTCCCCTAAGACCTCACCAATTGGTTCAGAAATCCCTAACAGACTTGCTTGTGTTTTTTCTGATACAGTGGAGCTCATTGATTTCTATAAAAACGTGCTAAAGTATGTGACAAAACTTTGAGTTGGCATCTTTTGAAGCTGTTCTGCTTTCCTTCCTGCAGGCGGCGCTGTACGCAGCACCGTACAAGTCGGACTTCCTCAAAGCCCTCTCGAAAGGTCGGGAGGTCAAAGAGGAGGACTGTCTGGATAAAGTGCGTCAGTTCCTGGTCAACTTCACGCCCACTATAGATGCCATCTATGACATGTACACCAAGATGAACGCTGAGATGGAATACAAGGTGTGATTTAGCGACTGCGGTCGCCTGATCAAACCGTCATCACGCTTGACCATCCCGCCTTCTCCTTTCGGACGAAACCGCCTCCTGCTGGACCGCTGTATGAACGCTGAGTGTTCAGCGTCCATTTAAATGCACTATTGTTCTCTGAGCTTCTTGTGTGGTGTTACCTTTTGTTGACAGCTGGAGTGCTTTACATTTTTTAATTTAAATTTTTTTTTTTGTTAAAACGGCTGTCCTCTCCAGCATTGGGTTGTTTTCCAGATGTAACCCATGGAGGAAGCTGTTATCACAGGGTATGCAGTGTTGTGTGACTTTGGTTTCTAGTCTTTCTCAAATGAAGATCACTGAAGTGTATTACGAAAAGCAGCACAACTCAAAGGCAGCACAAACCCGGTTACAGTTACTGTACAGAGTGGAACCTGGTTGTGTTTATTTAGGCGAAGTTTAATGAATCAATCAGCATTTCACTTCATATTCACAGCTGCTGTATTTAAACCGTCCTGATAGTCAAAGGTTTACTTGAAAGAAAGCTAGTCCTCTGAAATGAGAAAACTCTTTGAGGAGTCAGAACCTCACTGGAGCATTTATACATACGTTCAGCATCTACAAACCTAGGAACGGAAGTATGTTCGGATTTTTTCGTCTCCTTTTTGGATCCTTTTGATCAACATAAAAAATTAAAGCCGCAAACTGAGAGCTATGAACAACAGTAAAGCAGCCCAGCAGCTGAACAAGGTCAACAATGAGGGAAGAGCTAAAGTTGAACTGAAAAAGGTAGATTCTCTACCTTAGAAATTTTGTTTCAAAATGTAAAAATATAAGTTACTAAAGAGCTACCATGTACTTACGTAGAAATGTTAACCAAATACTGCTCATCTCTGCTCACTGACACAGTGTAAAACTTCATTAGCAGTTCTAGAGATACATCAACACTTATAGAGCTACATTCCTAATTATAGAGCATCACTGACACTCAGGAGCTAATCATGCAGCCATATCGGTTATGGTCGAGCGATAGTGACCTTTCTATAGCTACACTGACAGCTCTAGAGCCTTGCTTGTAAATCTAGAACTACATTAGTGACTCTTCTGTCAAAGCTATAAAAATGCATAAACTACACTGGAAAATCTTCAATGTCTTGACTAGATAGTGACCATTCTTGAGACACACTTTCACTTCTAGAGTCGTCTTCGGCTGCTCCCGTTTAGGGGTTGCCACAGCGGGTCATCCGTTTCCATTTCTTCCTGTCCCTGCATCTTCCTCTTTCACACCAACCAGCAAGTGCTCTCTCGCCAGATCCATAAACGTCCCCTTAGGTCTTCGTCTTTTCCTCATGCCTGGCAGCCTTTACTTCTAGAGTAACGCTGGCTTTTGTAGAGCCAGGTCTGTATTTCAAGAACTACAGCAAGACCTCCAGAGCTGCATTGGAAATTGTAGAGCTACAGTGACAATTGTAGAGCTAAACGTTTACTTCTAAAGCCACCATTAATGATTTTAGAGCTACAGAAATACTATTGAGCTCCATAGAGTTTGGAAAATGGTCAACATTAGGAACAGCTGAGAAAGCTCTTTAGTGTATTTTTAAAAGATTTTCTTTCTATTTTCGTACCTTTTTTGTACAAATTATCCCATGAGATGGTACAGTACAGAAGGCTCTGCTGCTTTCGAAATAATACTGATCTTAAAGTCGAAAAATCAAATGGACACCCTTTATTTTAGTCGATCAGCCAAGAAAGGTTTAAAGCTTGTGTAATTTTGTGCTGCCGCTTCGAGGCTAACAAAGATTAGCATGATGCTAACTGTAGGCCTAAACCTTTAAACAATCAGACCATGTTCTGTTATAAGCTCGTTTATATGGATTCCCACACAGACATGGACATTAGCTTCAAAAACAGAAGTTTTGTTTTTGTGAATAACAGGGTCATAAAGCAGGCTTTTGACAGCGAGCAGTTAGCACCATGCTAATTTGTTGGGTTTTAGCTTGTTAGCTATATTCCATCCTTTTGGTTCAGTGTTAGCTTGTTAGCTATATTAGCCTTGTAGCTTCAGCACTAAAACTAAACTTTTTGGCTGACCGACGGTGTTATTTTGTAAATTTGCTAAAATTCCCAGTTTGTTAGGTTTTTTTTTTCTCTCAGTTTTGTTGAGTTTGTTCCCTTGAACGTTGTGTGTTGTGCCTTCTGAACCAAAGACTAAAATCACCATGATTTTAATTTATTATTATTAATCAGGTAATTTGTTTTCTCAGCCTTTTTTTGGTGCAGTTGCTTGTGGAAATGGTGGCCTTAATAGACCTTCTCTTTGTGTGTGTGTGTGTGTGTGTGTGTGTGTGTGTGGGAGTGAGTGTGTGGAGGTTTCTTCTGTGGGACTTGGGATTTTGATGTTTCATTGTGAACAACTATCTTAAACAAAAAATGGAGATGGTTTCTTTACATGATTTTTATGTTAATAAAAGCTGACACCTTTTTAACCTTCTCCCATTGCTCCACTTTTTAACATTTATTTTTTTTTTTTTAGCTTTTTCATTTCATTATTTTATCCATTTTACTTTTAAATAATGTTTAATATTTGTGATCGGTATATTAAAAACAGTTATTAATAAATATTTTCATTTGTCATGAAAAAGACATTAGAAACGAAATGTACAGTTTGGCATGAAACTTATAAACCTTTATATTATACGGTCCCCTCCAAAAGTACTGGAACAGCAAGGCTCATTTGTCATTGCTTTGTGCTGAAGACATTCAGGCTTGAGAACATAAAGATGAAACGAGATCAGATTTTTAGTCTTTTCCTGTTTTTTTCATCCAGATAGGACACTGAACACAAGACCTTCTGTATCAGACCACCCAGGTTGCTTTCAAAAAAGTGAGTCCTTGTTTGTTTGAACATGATTTCTTCTCTCAGTTTTGTATTTCCCTTATTGTTCTGAAGCTGAGAAGAGAGGAAAATCTTCTAGAAGCCTTTCCCATACATTTAGCACAGCTATTGAAACTATTTGGAAAGTCCTGAAGAAGAAGGAAACCACTGTTGCTCTGAGAAGCAGACACTGAACCGGTCGGTCCACAACTACAACGACAGCTGATGAGAGACAGATGATGTGATCAGTGAAGAAAAAACCTAAAACGACAGACATGAAGAAGCTCCACAGGCCTGGAGTGGAGGAATCACTCCACTGTTTAAAGAAGACTTTGAGAGGAGAGATACATAAGCTGGACTATTGAATTCAAAATGCTTAATGGACTGATAAGACAAAGGTTAATCTCTACCAAAATGATGGAAAGGCCTAAATGTGGAGAAAGGCTAAAAATCCAAAATGCACAGGCTCATCTGTGAAGCATGGTGGAGGAAGTGCCATGGCTTGGTCTTGATTTGCTGCTTCTGGAAGAGCCTCGGTCAGTGTTATTAATGATGAAACTCATGACAGGAGCAAAAGAATGAATTCATAATGAAAGTGTAGAGGTAGAATTTTAAGATTTACACAATCAGGAAGAACTTGCAAAGTGTCAAGTTAAGAAAAGTCTTCTTCAAGGGGAAGAAGTGGAAAGTTCTGGAAGGGCTGAGTCAGTCATCAGATCTGAAATTGCATTTCATCTCCTCAAAGTGAAAGTGACAAGGTCATTGTAAACACACACCACACAGTGAACCACACCGTGCAGCATACATCCGGGGCCCAAGGAGCAGTGACGGGCACAGTTCCTTGCTCAAGGGAAGCTCAGGGGAAACTACTGGTCTGAGATTTTAACCCATGACCTTTAGATCATGGGGCCTCGTCCCTAAATATAGTCCTCCACTGCCTGCAGAAGAGTCCACTTGGAAAAACTGGGTGGTCAGATACAAAAGCTCTCCAAAAACTTTCAAACGAAAGTTTATAACTGAGACTGAGCTCATGAGTTAAAGGCTGCTTCTGGATTGTTCGCCAGCAAAAAAACTCAAACTGAGATCTTCTGGGTCAGAAAGGTTAATCAGGCCAGAAGAATACCTGCAGTCCATCACTGGGCCACAAGGGGGCGCCACCACCCTCCCTTTTAGGGCATTTAATAAAGCTGTTTCAAGGCTGAAGGAGGGTCATTTTATCAACCATTTTTGTTGTTCAGGACTCATTTCAAATCATTTTCACTTCATAATCTTCACAGATCAAATGAATGTCTCATTATATAAGTGTTTTCTTGTTGGACATCAAACATGATCACCAAGCAGAGGAGAAAAAGTGTTTTCGGTTCGGATTTGACTTGTCAATATTATGACTGTTTATTTAGCATATAAATATTTGTGAATTTATATATTAATCTATATTTATTTTTCAGTTAGTTGTAAATAAAACAAAAATGCTGACACAAGAAATATTGACTTTAAACAACCTTAAAAAGCCATTATTTACAGACAAAAATCCGATTTTGACATTGCTCACATTCTGCCTCCAGAAATAGAAGAAAAACGGAACATATTTCAATTTGGCTGCGTCTCAAATGACACCTTGCTCCCTACACTTCTAATCTACACCTAAACACTGTATATTTTTTGAGCACCTTGCTCCAAAATAACTTTTTATTTGATATTTTAATGGGCCGCTACCTAATTACCTATGTGGTGCACTAGGTAGGGAGCAGGGCGCAGTTTGGGATCGAGCCCGTGTGTTTACACTGGAGGCTCCTGATCCTGACTCGATCATAAACGTCCTCCTCATGATTCCCTTTTTTTTTCTCCACGGGGCGGCGAACACCAAAAGGGAAAAAACCCGAGCTCATTAAACCTCTCAGCTTCAGGATGAAGAGTTTAAACCGGATTAAACTCGACTCTGATGACCCCAAAACTTTGTCCGTGGGATTTTACTGCGGTCTGCGCTCCACTCGGACACCTTTCCGTTCTCACCTGGTAAGAAAACGCACTTTTAGGGACTTTTAGGGACTTTTAACTGAATTTTATGTGTCTTTAATACAGGCTCACTGTTCACTTCCCCAACTTAATGAATATATACGAAATACACAGAATACAACTTTAAATGTTTTACTTTTAATTTAATTAGAGACCTTGGACTCCGGTTTAATTATTTATTATTTTAATAATATTTTAATCATATTTTTAACACCCAGACAGCCCTTCTTTGGAGACTTTTAACTTGATTTAATGCAAATTCTTCACTTTTTTACGGTCCAAAGGCAATGAATATGCAAATTGGGTGCTAAATAGCCCTGTAAATGTTTTCAAATGTTTACCTGCTCTTTTATTAATTATGTTTAAAGTTTATAAATCATATTTTAAACTTGCAGACAGCTCCTTTGGGGGACTTCAAATTTGACTTAATGCAGATTTATTTATTTATTTATTTATTTTTACTTTTTTGATGTGATGCATATGCAATTTACGTTCTGTATAAACTTGTAAATTATTTTTTAATGTTATTGAATTATTATTAACATTTTCCTCAACAGTTGTTTGTGGGACGGGGAGTTGATTTAATATAGATTTTAACTTTTAACTTTTAATCTGCAAATTCTGTACTAAATTAAACTGTAAATGTTTTGTTTTTAAACAAGAATGAAAACTATCCTTTTGAGTGGTTTTATTTATTTATTTAACTGATTTATTTATTGCTCTTACTGTTAATTGTATCTCATTGTAAACATTTGGACAGCTTGACAGACCAAGATAATCAATCCCAGATAAGTAATCTCAGTTTTTCCTGTTTAAGGGGAACACCACTTCATCACTCCTGTACAGTGGGGGGTGAAAGAAACCAGACATCACAGTTATTCAATTCATTATTTCCTCTCCAAACCCACCAGGTCTGGGAAGTTGATGATGGGGAAATGGTCAAATAGATGGTAAATAGTGCAGCTTAACCACTTAATTATACAGTAATTTAGAAATATCAGTGGTCTTCCCTTTAAAGCAGCACTTTCCACAACCACTGTTTATTTTAACACTTGTTCTAGATGTCATTACACGTGAATCACCAGGAGTGTTTGCAGTGGCAACAGTGCATGTTTGTACAGTAGGAGATATGTGGAGCATGGTGGCGAAGGTTACTTGGCCACTTTGCTTTGTGAAAAGAGGGAGAGTTATCTCACCACTTCTGGAGGAAACCCACACCAGCAGGATCTCACTAATGCATGTAGGATTGTAAGTTCAAAACTCATGTGTGTTTTGAAAATCAAATAACTGGCTTAAGTAATGACGATAGTACTCGATTGCTACTGTAGTGAACAGTGACAACCAACATGGTTCTGAGTTTTGTTTTTTTTTAGGCATTAATTCATTACATTACATTACATTAATTCATTAATTCATTTTTCATTAGGAATGAATGAGGACCAAACCAGTACCATGTAGTGTGGGATTTAAGAACAGAGCATTTTAAACACAAAAATTAATTCCAAAAAATCAATTGCATCCTTGCCCTTTGGCATTCCTAAGGCCTTGTATTCAAAAGTAAATGTTTAAATACAGTAAAGTTTATGTAAAACTGAGTTAAAAGCGGACAAATAAGATGCACATCATTGGTTTATAACTGTAGCTGTTATCGGAAGAACAAAGACTTGCCAGACAAATGCCATCAACTCTCTGAAGGCAGTGTGGGTTATTCGTAAACTTATTTTTAGTTGGCTGTCATGGGGTTCCTGTGGTTCCTAAGGGGGAAATCAGCCCAGGCCATCACATGTGGTCATGGCTGGAGGTGACCGGACAGAACACAGCAGAGAACGTAACTTTCCCACAGTCTGTGTCCATCCAGTGTCACCACAGGACAGGCATCCGTCAGATGGGGGTCTTCTCGGGGGGTGTTTAGGAATGTCATGTGTGACTTTGGAGGAAGCCTTGCCTTCCTTCAGTGTAACTGTTATCAGCTTTAACACAATCAGCCGGATACTGACAGGAAGGTTGGATGAGGCATGGATGATTTTATCATTGCCATGACATCAGCCATAACACTCAGGGATCTCAGGGATTCCCACCTCTAACTGGGTCTCCAACTCCAAGTCACACAATATCACACACTGGAGTGTTAATTAGAAAGGAGGCCACCATGCCTGGTTCCATCAGTGTGATGTGGAGGTGGAGGACCACTCTTCCCACCCAGAGAAAGAGAGAGAGGTCACTTATGGTCTTGAACCACTCTGACACGGATGACTGTGGCATCACCCAGGATGACTGTCAGCATCTGGGCCACTTGGGAGACCTTGTGGACAATCTCGTGCGGTGTTGGATACAACATTTTTAGAGTGTTTGAGAGAGAAGGAGATGATTGGCTACATTTGACATTATGTACACTCCAGACCAAGCCTTTACCTGGAGGGAGCTTGCTTACCAAGGATTCCAGTCAGTCAACAATATGCCAGAATGCAGTTTACTGGACAAACATCCATTGGTTGACCGAATATGTGTTTGGTCGTTGCCCAGTTAAGTGGGAAAACTGTGGGATTGGAGGAACGGGAGTTTGTAAGCTTGCTTGTCCAGGAATCCATTCAGTCCACAGTATGCCTGAGGACACTTTGCTGGTATGTGTCCATTGACCGACTGAGCCTGTGTTTGGTCATGTCTGTTTAAGTGGGGAAAATTATGGGGCTGGGGGTGGAGAGTTTGTAAGACTGTGCAGTCAGAAGTGGTGACATAGCTGTAAAATTGTGATCCTGATGGTGGTGTTTGTGTTAATTGGAGATGCATTGCTCAAGATCTGTTGATAGCTTCCAAAGTTCTGGCTTCCGCATGTCGTTTTATGCAACTGTTTCCCTGGACTATTCACTGTTTCACAGACTTTTATTAAAAAAAAATACCTGTCAGACCAGATTTTTTTTTTCAGGGTGGGTGTGGTTGGAAAAGGCATTGTCAGAACATGCCTGAGCAACCCAAACCATGTGTGTCTGTACAAAGTATGGTGGTTGCAATCAAGAGATTCCTGAGCAGCGACTGAAAAACTCCCAGCTTGTGAAAGCCTCTTCTGAAGTTGGAAAGCACAAAAAAATGCAGGACCAGCAATGATAGGATTTGTCAGATCTTCTGCAGGGACATTCTGTTGTCTCAGCATTCTGTCATGGAAGGGTGGTTTTCTTTGTGGAATTAGGTGCCGAATGGGCCGATGAGTCATGTTCGAACAGGAAATTGGAGCTTCAAGGCCAGGGACAATGGGTGTTGACATTTCGACAGTTAGGCCCCTGCAAGATATTAAAAGGTTCAAATTCTTCAGAAGTGGTATGAAGGGCAGATAACGTTCACAAAGTCATCCCATTTTGGTATTTTGTTAACATTTTTCTGAAATTATGTACCCTTCTCTGCAAAGGTCTTGAGCCATTCCTCATTTCTTCGTGTTTTGATATTTTGCTTCCAAACAACCAGACTTTCTTCTATTTTTAATGTTCTCCAGGCTTCCTGAAGGACAATGTTTAGGTCTGTCATTTTCAGTCCAAAATGAGACAGTAGGTGCAGTGATTTCTGCACAAACACATGTAAATGCAGTCTGAACATAGAGTTTGTTGAATCCTAACAAGCTTTAAAGTCAATATTTGGTACAACCAGCGTTATTCTTCAGCACAGCCTGAACTCTCATAGATCAGCTAGTTTCTATAAGTTGTCAGTCAGTCAGTCAGTCATTTTCTGGGCTGCTTGTCCTAATTACGGTCGCGGGGGGGTGCTGGAGTCCATCCCAGCTCACACAGGGCGGGGGACACGGGGACACACCCTGGACAGGTCGCCAGCCTATCGAAGGGATTATAAGTTGTCTTCAGGAACATTTCGCCTAGCTTCAAAGCTCTTCATCGCCTTTATTCACCGTTCTCCGTGGCAATGATCTCACACTGCTACTGAAACTGCTCAGGTACAGAGACTGTACTGAAAATGAGAGACAACAACACTGTTTACATTTACATGTGTTTCTTGTGTCTTGTCTTGTGTGTAGCACCAGGGTCCTGGAGGAACGTTATTTCGTTTCACTGTGTACTGTATATATGGCTGAAATGACAATAAAATCCTACTTGTCTTGACTTGACTGTTTCGGGAAGATCTGGAGAACTGTTCAGGTACAGAGACTGGACTGAAAATGAGAGACAAAAACACTGTCCTTCAGGAAGATCTGGACAACTTGTTTCACAACAACACAAAAAATGTCTGACTCTTTGGAAGCAAAGTTTGAAGAATTTGAAGAAATGAGCAGTGGATCAAGACAATTGCACAGGACTGCAGATACCAGCCATTAGCTTATGAGGTTTTACTGCAAACTACGGCAAAGGTTGGGCATGTGTCAGTGCCAGTCGCATGCCTGACGTTAATCGGAGAGGGTTTAAAAAAAAATTTTTAGTGGCACTCTGGCTTTTTTCTTAAGACAGCAGTCAGTTTCGCTCCAGTCAATTGAGCCGACTCCTTACATCATTCAACCAGAGAGAGCTAAGAATGGAGTTCATGATATTTTGAAGTTTGTGCGACTGAACTTCTACTCTAATTAGTTCTGAGCGGAGATGACTGAAGCTATGTTAGATTTAGCACAAAACTATTTTAAACAGAAATGAACAGCTCAGTAAAACCACTTTAATCCTGGCTAAGGATCAACAGCCATTTGCAGTGATTTTGTCAAAAATTGGCCTCTTACTTCAGACAAACTTAGTCAGCCATGTTTGATGACAGAGGTTTACTTATTTAGTTTTAAACCGAAGCTAATGCTAACGATATTTGAGATTATTTCAGGCCTTTCCTATTTTTTTGTTTAAGTGGTTCATATTATTTAGTGTGAAAAACCACATAAAATCTGTATAATACATAATATCTGTACTTCAGCTTTTCCCTTTTCCTACCCACAATTTACCCCAAATATATGTACTTTCTACTTTACACTTTCAGATTCTTTACTTTTTGACTGCCTTTGAGGTGAATGAAATGTCATTAAAGTTTTACTTTCAGCTCTCAGTACATTCCTGTACTTTTTACTTTAGACTCTCAGTACATTCCTGTACTTTATACTTTTATACTCTGTACTCTGCAGTCATTTTTACACCAATATCTGTTCTTTTACTGGAGCAAGAATGTGTGGTCCTTTGCCACCTATGAGTATGGTTAAGCAATAATAATTATAAATTCATGCTTTTTGTCTGTGGGTAAGAAGTTTAGTGGAAAAAGTGAAAGTGAAAGTGACAACCTTTGTCATTGCGAGGTCACAGCACAGCAGACGTGAACCACAACGAAATTGGACCTCTGCATTTAACCCATGCACACTCAAACACCGTGCAGCAGTGGGCAGCTATTGAAAGCGCCCGGGGAGCAGTGAAGGGGACGGCACCTTGCTCAAGGGTACCTCAGGGCAACCTATTGGGAAGGGGTTCGAACCCCCCGATCTTCCGATCATGCGGCCAACGCCCTAACCACTAGGCCACCACTGCCCATATATGTGGAAATCCTTCCTTAATATCTCTATTTCTCGCTGTATGGCGTATCCATCATTGGCAAGCTGTCCCTTAGTCCTGCAGATTCCCTGATTAGGAGGCTTTTCACAGATGTCTCTGCGTGGTCTGCCATCCTGAGGATGAGAAAATGAGGGGGAGGGTAGCAGCGTTTGTTTAAATTTTGACATCATGTGTGCTTACTCTTTCTACAGTTCAGTCCAGACCTGTGAGTGAAAACCTCTACATCCCCCAAACTCCCTGAATTGGAATTTGGCACCAGTGCCGTACTCCAGGAATGAATGAGGTAAGGAGTATTTTGTGGGTTTTTTTGTTTTTTTGGGGGGGGGCGGTGTTCTCAGCAGAGACAGAAATCTCTTTCACAGCAACTCCAACCGGACTATTTAGTGTTGAGCCAAAACTTCCACAACATCCTTAATTATGATCATCATAATTTTTGTATTGTCAAGAAATATATTGTCAGTCAGATCAAACACCTCTTATTAAAAATAAAAAAATTAACACTACCTGAAAAAACTGGTTACCCTTTGTTATGAAACTTTATTATGTTATGAAATTTGATTAATGGGTGTGTTAGGAATCACTACAGGCCCAGTAATCCAATTATATACTTGAGATATATATCTCAGTACAGTGTATATATATACATATACACAGTACTGTGCAAAAGTTTTAGGCAAGTGTGAAAAAATGCTGTAAATGAAGAATGCTTTCAGAAATGGAAGTGTTAATTTTATTTTCATCAATCAACAAAATGCAGTGAATGAACAAAAGAGAATCTAAATCAAATCAATATTTGGTGTGACCACCCTTTGCCTTCAAAACAGCATCAGTTCTTCTAGGTACACTCACACACAGTTTTTGAAGGAACTCGGCCAGTAGGTTGTTCCAAACATCTTGGAGAACTAACCACAGATCTTCTGTGGATGTAGGCTTCCTCACATCCTTCTGTCTCTTCATGTGATCCAGACACACTGGATGATGTTGAGATCAGGGCTCTGTGGGGGCCAGAAGAACTGATGCTGGTTTGAAGGCAAAAGGTAGTGACACCAAATATTGATCTGATTTAGATTTTTCTTTTGTTCGCTCACTTTGCATTTTGTAAATTGATAAAAATAAACAATCATTATTTATATATGCCTAAAACATTTGCACAGAACTGTATATATATGTGTGTGTGTGTGTGTGTGTGTGTGTGTGTGTGTGTGTGTGTGTGTGTATATATATATATATATATATATATATATATGTGTATATATATATATATATATATATATATATATATATATATATATATATATATGAATGACTGTATAATAAAATTATTCCTCAGAAAACATCTTTTGGAGCTCATACTTTGGTCATCTTTAATTTTTTTTTTTCTCATTTTGTTTTCTTCCCAATTTAGTCCTGCCATGTGTTAGTTTAAACCCAAACATTCACTCAACAACACAGCCTAGTCTTAGCTTCATATAAACCCTCTCACCATTTTGAACCGCTGCTAATTCAGAGTTCTTGAACAGCTTCAACACAACACAACAAAACATCCATAAATCAAGATTTATTCATGATTAACTAATCGTCTAAAATTCTAGGAGAATGTAAACATTTTTTGAACATATTAATGGTATATTTAGAGACAGTATGTTCAAGTTGATTTTAATTCTGATATCGACCAACTGAAACTTCTGACTTCTTGCTTTTAACCACCTTAGATTATTTTATAGTCATGGTGAACAGAACTAATCTTCTGAGTGTTTGTATGGGATGCTAATGGTTGTAAAATGGTTTCAGATCAGTTTTCTTTGGGCATCATTTTGCCTTAGAACAGCTTGCATGTTCTGTTCAGACATCAGTAGAATTTATTTATATTTTTTATACTTTACATAGCTCTATCTAAAGAGCAATAGAGAATGAACTTCATAGTGCTGTGTCCAGTATAGAAGTCAACATTGGAAATTCTAAAGTGGAAAATTCCATTTCCTGCCCCCAGAAAGTAGTCTCTCCTCAGTAAGTGCCTCCTCTGTTTGCATGTACTGTAACAGATGGCTGGTGGGGAAAGTTATGTTCTTGTGCTGTTCATGAAAACAAAAAACGTAACTACTATCACAGATCTGCATCTTAATACAAAAGTGTAAGAATGTAGATAGGTTGATCCCTTAAGGTAGGGTAGGGCCATTAACATTATTACTTATATTTATCCTTCCAACAAGTATGGGTTTAGCTTTAGACCAAAAGGTTCTCCAAACACTGGTAAAACATTGTCTCGGGCATCAGGGATCTTCACAACCATTTCATGGAATAACTTAAGTTTTATCAGGTTCGATTTACCACCACAGTGAACCAAACCACTCTGAATTAGTTTGTTTATTTCTTGAACTTTTAAATTTTTCAAGAGAAAAATTGGTGAAATTTTACTTTAGGTTCTGTTTGCCAGAATGTTGTGAGTTCATCTGGCAATAATTTAAATGCAATTTGTGAACGCAAATGCTAATTTTACTCTACATATTACAAGTACAAAAAAGAGAGATCCTGCTGATGTAATTCTGCCCTTTCAGCATCTCATACAAGGAGTTTTGTTTGCTAACAGTTTGTGGAAAATGTTGAGATTGCTGAGTGCAGCATTCTAGTGACATGTGGATTCTCTTTTTATCATCAAAGGTGAAAAAGTGAAAGTGACAGGTGATTCTGCAAGAACAGATATTTTAGTTGCTTTTGCCTTCTGGTTGTTTGTTCCTTGATCTTTTGTAACTGTGAACTGTTTGTCATACTATGTGAGATTGGCCTTTCCGATTTTGTCAGTTTGCTCATTAACTTCTTTGTCCTTCGGCTGTAAAAGTAGGCCAGGTGAGAATTCCTGGAATGCAGCTTTTTGAAACACTGAAACAAGATGCAGTTAACGCCTGTTACTTTGAGCCTCTCTAGATACATTTCTAATTACACCCAATAAAGCAAATGGCAGGTTAGATGTAGTTCGCTTCCTCTAATGCACTGCTCACCTTGGGTCCTTCCACAATGTCCCGAATGGTGTTCTTGAGGTAGGACACCTGCCTTTGGGCCAAGAGGCTGCAGGTTTGAATCCTACCTTCTGCACCAACACCACTAGGTTCCTGTGCAAAACCTTTAACCCCAAGTGCCTCCATGGAGACTGTCCCTGTAATAAGGAAATTGATGTTGTTTTTGATAAGAGTGTCTGCTAAATACTATAAATGTAAATTTATTTTTAAGCATTAACTGTATAACTATAATTAATGAATGAAATCATCAAAGAATTCGTTATTGCATAAATGGTGACAGGCTGTCCTGTGCCAGATGCAAAACAAGACTGAACCTGCTTCACAGGATAAAGATCTTATGCTCAAATGTAGTGTTTTCCTTTCTCCAAATGCAATGCTTCGATTTAGAGCCAATAAAAAGCATAAAAGCATATCAACCTTTTCAATTCAAATTCAATCAAAATAGGGTAAAAATTTTGGGCTGGAAAATTAATTCTGGCTCTAGCTTTCTGCTCCTGTTCTTTTCCTTACTAACATGGACTGAATTAATTACCTTCTAGACTTCCTCCTCACTACTACGGCGATACCGCCTGGCCAGGAACGAGACGAACACCTCCATTTCCAATCAGGATGCCACAGAGCCCCGAGATGGCTCAGGGGATGGAGACCCTGCCTTCCCACTGTCATCTGTGGCAGGCCTGCTGGACGGAGAGGACAGTTCCCCTGTGGTTCCGGACTCAACACGGGCTGCTGGAGATGGAAAACAGAACCTCCGCATCAAGTTCCACGGAGCCTTCAAAAAGGGCATCTCCAACCCCATGGACCTGTTGGAGTCCACCATCTACGAGTCCCCTGTTGCTCCTGGGGGACCTAAAAAGGCCCCCATGGACTCCTTGTTCGACTACGGCACTTACCGGGCCAACAACAACCAGAAACGTCGCAAGAAGAAACTTCCACGAGGGTGAGGGGAAGAAAAAAAAGAAAAAAGATGCTCACTTACTTAGTTAAGGTGATCGTTTGGTAGAAAATCAAAGTTGTTCAGTTAGTTGCCCCCCCCCCCCCCAAATCCAAAGTCAGCCAACACAATTTACCTTTCTCAGACTTTTAACTGAATAACAGTGAACATTTTCATTGCATACCATTAGTTAACTCAATAACTGCAGGCCTTAATCATCCCACATTTGGCAAAAACTATATCAAGGCACTAATGCAGTTTCAAAAAGTGGGTCATTCTTGCTCAACTCTATAAATATCTGGCATTGTTCACACTCCTCCATCATCAGAACTGAACACAGCACTAGCTGATCAGCTAAATTAAAGAGAAGAGAGTTATAAATCAGGTGTTTCTGAACTATTCCTTAAAAGGAGGTTCACACGATTCATGGACATGCATCCATAAATGCAATGTAGAGTCGTGTGTATACATTGAAGTGTGCTGTGTTTTGTTGCCAGTCCCTGTTTGGGGAGACGGCGCAAGAACCTGATTCTGGTGGCTGGTCATGATTATGATCAGCTGTTCAGTGAAATGATCGAGACTCGCAGGTCCTGATTTGGAATTCAAATTCTTCTCTTTATGCAAACAAGGCAGAAAGCAGGCAGGAAACAACGCCTACATCCATCATAACAGGAGAGAAGTAGACCAGAGGATCAGCCACCTGATTCATCAAAGTGTTTTTATATGCGTCTATATTTCTTTTTTTACCCATAACAGTAATATGATTCATTTTGTGTACAGTGTTTCCGAAAAAATGGTTCACTTATATATTATATATAAATTTAAGTATATTATTTTTTAATATATAATATTTATATATATATATATATATAAATATAATATAAGAATATATTTGGGTGTAAGCTTCTTAAACGAAAGCAACGTCTACACTAGGAATTGATGGAAATAGATTAGAATAGATTACATAAATCATTGAGGGCAATCAATGGAATTTTTTTTGTTGTTGCAAGAATCACATCTATGGTTGTCTTTAAGGCCCTGAAGTTTTGAGCAAAGAGTCAGGACTCCTTCCCGCCACAGCTAGTCCTGAATACAGGGGTCTGTTGAGGGAGCAAACGCCCCCATTATGCTCTGGGTGTGTCCCATATGTTGTTGTTTCCCTGCTGGCCGTTGAGGTCATGTTTGCTCTGAGGTGTGTTTTGCCTGCCTGGTCTCTCCTCATCGTACAGAGGCTTATTGAAGAAGGAAACCTTCCGGGACAGGCAGGGTGGAGCTCAGGCCGTTCTGGTCGGCACACAGGCTGACTTATACCCATGTCCTCCCAGACTTCATTAATTCGACAAAAGACTCAGAGATGCCATCTTTTAAACCTCGTGGACCCTCAGCATTGTTGGGACTTCAAATTAATACAGTCAATAATTTATGCGAGAATATTTAACATCGCATGGTTCCAGCGAGAGGCTTTTGTCACCCTTGGTTCCAGTAGATTTTATCCTGCTGTGATATTTACACATGTTCTTCACATTGATTTGATATAAACACTTCCATACAAAACCATAAAAGGATTTAGCCAGTGGTTCCAAACTTGCCCAGGTCTGGATTTTTCAGGGCTGATTTCAACCTTTTGGAAGAATAGTTTGTTCTTCCGTTGAAAAATGCAACTGATCAGCCAAATCATGTTCCTCAAGCTATTTTGATTATTTTTTTGCAAAGATACATAAATTCTGGGAATCAGTTGTTCCAACTGCTTTCATTATTTGTTAGCTGTACTAGTCTCATAGCTCCAGTAGACTGAGGTGATGGTGATCTAGTGGTAGGTTACTTATCTACAGACCAAGAGGTCTCCGGTTCAAAACCCACCTCCAGCACTACCACCACTGGGTTCCTGAGCAAGGCCCTTAACCCCAAGTTGCTCCAGAGGGACTGTAGCTAAGAAATGTAAGTTGCTCTGGATAAAAGCATGAGCTAAAATGCCTTAAATGTAAATGCTGTAAATTAAGAACTTCAAACTTCAAACATGTCTTGGCTGATGGACTGCATTAGAGGTTAGGGAAAAACTAGACTGTTGATCTTTCATTGGGCTTGTCCATGCTTATTAGGTACCATGATTACAAAACGCAGTACTTGGTAAAGCGATCATTCTTGCCAACGGTGTTCTTTGTGGCAGTTATTGCTTTTTTTTTAATTGCCTAAACAACTTGGAAAAAACCCAAAGTGTTTCTAAACCTCCTCGACACACACGCCTGCTTTCACTTGGCAGAGTGGCGAGGTGTAAGACTACCCTCCAAATCTGCCCTCCCTCTTTCAGTTTGCCTCAGAGACTTTCCTTTTCTTCTGCAGGAAGACAGAGAATGAGATGTCGTGTGACGAGGGCCCGGCTGACCCCCCAAAGGTTCTGAAAATGTTTAACCGCTCCATGCTGTTCGATGCCGTTTCCCGGGCCGATCCCAGCGCTCTGGACGGCTTACTGCAGTACCTGCAGGCTCAGGACAAGAGGCTCACGGAGGAAGAGTTCAGAGGTGAATTCTTGCAGAGAAGCACCAGATTTAGGCAGTGAGCCAATACATGTTTGAGCTCTGAGGCGTCCGAATCACAAGGAGAGTCTCTCTGGAGATGCTTTGGGGTTGAGGCCTTGCTCAGGGACTCGGCTTGAACCCATGACTTCTTGGTCCACAGCTGAATATCTTAACCCTATGCTTTCACCACCCAAGATATCTGTGAGTGTTGGAACTGCCATTAAAAAATAGTCGGCTAATCGGTCCCTCATAAACCAAACAAATCTTGGCTGATGGACCAGGCAGATTGAACCCACAATGTTCTGTGCCTGAACATCCATGTCCCATAATCACTCAGCCCTATAGCTGATCTTTCCACTCTTGACACTGATGTGAGTGTGTTCTTTCACGAAGAGAAGAGGAAGCTTTGGCTTTTCCCGTTAGGGCGTCAGGCCGAAGCTTCCTGCCTCAAAGGCATTTGGAAAAACATGGCAGATGGGAGTGAGAAATGACAGCAAACTGCCTTTGAGAGCTGACACACAATCAGTGTGAGCACTGGAGGACCAGTGGTGATTCTTCTTAAAGGAGAAGCACAAACATACATGCTAACACTGCTGAAGATGAATGTAAGCCAGGAGCTACCAATTCATTTTACTACTTTGCAATATCAGCCTTTAAGCTCCTTTAGAAGTCCTCCGAATGCTGCTTGAACTTCCAAAAACAGGCCACTTCAGTAGAAACATCTATGCTTTGCTTCCACTCATGGCCTCTGTATTAAAAGTGGGGTGTTGGTGGTCTAGTGGCTACAGCGGATACACGGCTACGGACCAAGAAGTCACTGGTTGGAATCCCACCTCCAGCACAACCATCACTGGGTTCCTTGGGTCCCAAGTTGCTCCAGGGGGACTGACCCTGTAGTTAGGAAATGTCTGGGGGAGAGCGTCTGCTAAATGCTGTAAAAACACCCCCATGTCCTTCCACCTGCTGGACACTTCTTCCCCACCTCTGCCACCTTAAAAACATCCACTCCAGGAGTGGCTCTGTTTTCAGAAACTGACCCCTGATGATGGACTCGAGGACACTATAATGGACTACAGTCTGCAACTATACACCAGCAAGAGGGGTCCCTAATAAAGTGGGCTATCCTGGGTCAGGTTCCATTCTAACACCCAGCGACCATCTTTCTTTTACCTTCTCTTTTTTTCTCCCTGCAGAGCTGTCCACGGGGAAGACGTGTTTACCTAAAGCCCTCCTGAACCTGTATGGCGGGAAGAACGACACCATCCCACTGCTGGTGGACATCGCTGAGCAGACGGGAAACCTGCGAGAGTTCATCAACACACCCTTCCGAGACGTCTATTACCGTGGTAACCATTCTAATGGTGGTGGGGAAACACACCTGTTACACATATAAAGCTACACTACTGCAGTCCAGCAGTCTCCACTTTCTGTAGGGCCTTTAAATCTTTCAGAATGACCATGTGGATCATCTGATCATTATAGACCATTACAGAGCGTTTGTTTATTGAAACTATAGAAGCTATATTGGGGCAGTGGTGGCCTAGTGGTTCGGGCGTTGGCCACATGATCGGAGGATCGGGTTTCGAACCCCTTCCCAATAGGTTGCCCTGAGGTACCCTTGAGCAAGGTGCCGTCCCCGTCCTGCTCCTCCCTGCAATGGGCTGGCGACCTGTCCAGGGTGTGTCCCCCGTCCTCACCCTGTGTGCGCTGGGTTGGATTCCAGCACTCCCCCGTGACCCCATTTGGGACAAGCAGCAGAAAATGACTGACTGACTAACTAGAAGCTATATCGCCCTCTATGCTTCCTGTAGTGTATTACAGTCTGTAATTCAAACATTATATATATATATATATATATATATATATATATATATATATATATATATATATATATATATATAGATTTTTATTGATCTATTTTGAAAAGAAATAATGTAAGCTATAGCATCACCTACACTTTCTTTATTGTATTACAGTCTCACATTGACCAAATACATTTCAAATAAACCTTTAGAGCATTATATTTCTATTTTTAAAAGACAAAGCTATATTGCCCCCCCTCCCACACTTCCTGTAGTGTATTACGGTCTCGGAATGCCAGTGTGGATCATATAAACTTTATTGATCATTATAAAGCCTTTATTTATTAAAACTACAGAAGCTATATCGCCACCTACACTTCCTGAAGGGTATAACAGTCTGTCAGAACGACAAGTTAAGAGTATTTTGTTAACACCTTGTTAACAATTTTAAATCATGTTGTTATTTTTATAGGAATTCTTAAGCCTAGCCTTGTATATGAATAAAAACCAGGCTTCTCCAAGCCACGCTGGCATTTTTCTTCACCAAACTGTGTGTGTGTGTGTGTGTGTGTGTGTGTGTGTAAGATGAGGGAGGTCGTGCCAGGTTTTGTGAAAGAGTTGCAGTGTTGCCGCCAGACTCCACCCTCCTCAACCGGGCACTTTATTGGTCTCGAGGCTCAAACACTGTGTCAGAACGGTTAGCAGTAAAGACACTCAGTGTGATGTCATGTCTCTTCTAGAGATCCTTTTGAGATCCTCAGTCCTTTTAATGCACAGGAAGCTGATTGGATGGTTTGTAACGAGTGATGCGTTAATCCTGAGATGGCCGAGGGATTGTTTGACTCCGTCCCTGTTGAGTTTCCTCAGGATGTGATCACTCACAGATGGATGCCGTTAAGTTTGGCAGGGTTTAGTCTAGGTCCCAGAACAGCTGCCGTCTGAGTGGGCGGGGCATCTAACAAAAAGCTCCTCCAACAGCATTAAATAAAGTTTCAGAGCCGATATCTTCCTATTTTTATTCTGTTGTTTTCTTGTCAATTTATGATATTGTTGTGGTTTGTTTGTGGTTTTAAATCAGCACAGTTAATTTCTACAGAGCTTCTTCCAATCACCCTTCATCCACATTACTTTACTGATACTGATATCTGTTCTGATTGGCTGCTCTGTTTTGTGCTGCAAAGTCCAGCATGAAACACTGTAACTTGTGTGAGGATAAAGAGCTGGATATGGGTATATTAGGATGGATGATGTTAATTTATCATTTAATTTGGGTGATTCGAACACTTTGGATAAAAAAATTAATCAATGATAATCAATTAAAAACTTAATAACTGCTTATTGTTCATAAGGTATTTATTATGAACCTTGGGTGCTGTAAAGATGATGATGATTATTATTATTATTATTATAACATGATGTTTTTTATCTGCTGGACTTGGCCTGTGTAGTGAATTTTAATTCAAATATAAATATTACATTTAAATGATTGTTAATTATAAAACATTTCAAATGTAACTTTTCATTTAAAATATTTTAACTATTTATATTACAGTAAAACAAATTACAATTATTAAAAAATATTTTACATTTAACTTTAGATTTTAAATGCTTTACAGTTAATAATTTAATAAAATAATCTTATTTTTTAAATGTAATATACATTTTTACACCATTGAATTTTCAGTGATACAGAATTCTGTTACTTTTACTTTAAGACTTTCAGAAAAAATCAATGTAATGATCATACAGAGCTTATAACTAATACAGAGTGTATTTAAAAGTGGGCTGAAGTTGTTTCAGGGGTTGTTCTTTGTTGTAGAAAAGGAGTTTTGCTGATGGTGGGGTTGGACTGTGTAAATGGGATTTTCTGCAACTTGTCCTTTAACGGCTGGGAGAGGACTGAGGCGTGGGGACCATTACTGTGTTTAATGGGGCGGGTGTCGTCCCCTCCAGATTGCTGTTGTTAATGGCCTGTTAAATGGACAGACAGTGAGGGGACGCTGTGTTAACGCTGGGCTTAAAGAACCACAGCCTGCTTTTCTTCAACCACTTCTGCTTTTAAATTTGAGATGATCAATACACACACACACACACACACGCACACACACACACACACACACACCTAACACGCATTTTGGCTGAAAGCACTGATCGTCCAGCTGCTTTGTGTGAAATCTAATGAGAAATGAACTGATAGACAAATTAAAAACATATCTTCATGTTGTTTCCGCCACAGGTGAACCATTTTGTTGCTATTGAGTTGTTTTTACTGCAAATTAATATATTTTTTATTATCTTTCCATCCATTTTAAGGGGTTCTGAATCGTTACGTTGATAAAACATGAGTGAAACAAACATTACAGAGTCAGAAATGGTAATGTTGGTGAATGGAACCAGACGTCTGCCTCTAAAAACTTCCTCAAGGCTGCCATATCTGAAACATTCACAGTGGTAGAAAAGGAAATCTGCCTCTAAAAGCTGCTGAGTCAGAGTCACAGGAACTGATAGTGAATGGAACCAGACATTTGCTTTTAAAAAACACATGCAGGACATTGTGAGGCCCTGATTTAGTTCAGACCGTGTTACCATCGTCACCGTCCCATGAAGACACTCGTTTCACACTGAACCCACTTTGTGTACAAACACGGAATTATGGGAGGGATTTCCGTTTGTGGTTTACATGTTGTTTATTTGTACAGGTCAGACGGCACTGCACATCGCCATAGAGAGGCGCTGTAAGCAGTATGTCGAGCTGCTGGTGGAGAAAGGAGCCGACGTCCACGCCCAGGCCCGGGGACGCTTCTTCCAGCCACGGGATGAGGGGGGTTACTTCTACTTCGGTTAGTCCAAAACAAAAAAAAACAACAACAATAACTTGCTTTTGTGTTTTTGGCTTTGATGTCTTTCAACAAGTGGAGTGTTTCCAGTAAAGCAGCCAGTTAGTGAAAGCATGGGTTATTTCAAATAAAGTGGTCTTTGCGTGGAATCTCAAGGTGTTGCCAATGAAGAGGCCAGTTAATGAAAGCACATGGTGGGTGTTTCCCTTAAAGTGGCCAGCCGTTGTATCATTTTAATGACAATCCGCTTCATTGTATTTAGAAGGAAAGCTGAACAAAATGAGGAAGTTCAAATGAGTGTAATGGACCATTAACTTCTCCACTTCATTGTGAGCAGCCCTCTCCCTTCTCCAGAGCTTATTACAGTCAGGATGTTCTGTTTGTTCTCTAAACAGGACTTAAAGCAGAGAAATACTGCAAGAAGTGCTTCGTGTCGCTCCAGGATGATTCTTTGGATAGTTTGTTTTTAAAATGTATAGTCTGGATTGATAATCCACCAACCATGTGTATTGAAATGGATCCAGTGGGCACTTTATTAGAAACCCCTTTTAGCTCCACCTTGCTGGTGTGCAGTTAGAACAAGGTTGGTGTTTCTAAGAAAGTGGCCAGTTAGTCCAGTTTTCTCAGATTTAGGTCTTTGATGGGGAGATGTTTATTTGAGGAACCTTCTTGTCCTGAGCTCTTTCTGATGCTGGGGTCAGTAGAAGACCTAACATCTGGAATTGGATGGATTTTCCATTCGTTAGTATTAGAAACACTCAAAATGGTCCAGACGCTCATTCCATCATGTTAGGGTCATCATCAAACCAGCTTGGCCGTTCTGAAAGAATAGCTTGATGAAAACACCTCCTTTACTGCTAAATGGAGCCTCTGACGGGTATGGAGAACAGGACCATGAGTGGCTGAAAGGAGAACCTTCAACATTGAGGAGACGGTTGCCATGGTAACGTCATATGGTGTCTCCACCCTCAGCGCTGGCGGGAGAACAGTTAAGCCATTCAGGGCCTGTGTGACGGTGAGCCGAAGTGGTTTAGGATCAACACGACGTTAATGTCGGCAGTTAAACAAGCCCAGCTCAGCGGGTGGGGAGGACAGGGGTGAAGGGACCCTCTGTGACGAATGTGGACAGGAAGGCCATGGTGGACCACATGCTGAACCTTTTGAGGTGTGACTGCCCCCTGCTGGGGAAAGAGTGCCAATCCTGTTGGGACAAAAACTTAAAACTCATCAGTGCATGTGTGTGTGTGTGTGTGTGTATAGTATATGTATCTGTATACATGAGTATGTGTGTGTGTGTGTGTATATATACACATTCAACAGGTCATTTTTGTGGAGGCACATACTTACTGTAAGTTAAGTTGCGCTACAAATGTCCTCCAGAGGAGACCCGTCCTACTTTACACTCTCAGTACATTCCTGTACTTTTTACTTTACACTCTCAGTACATTCCTGTACGTTTTACTTTATATTCTCAGTACATTCCTGTACTTTTTACTTTATACTCTCGGTACATTCCTGTACTTTTTACTTTACACTCTCAGTACATTCCTGTACTTTTTACTTTATATTCTCAGTACATTCCTGTACTTTTTACTTTACACTCTCAGTACATTCCTGGACTTTTTACTTTATTCTCTGAGTACATTCTAGTACTTTTTACTTCTCTACTCTGAGTAGCTTTGAGAGCTTGTGTTTTTTCACGTGTTGAATAAAGTTGATTCTATATTTCTAACTTGTTTTTATCACAAAAGCAACAAATGGTTGTATTTTTTATTTTTTTTTCCAGCTCATCTCACCCTGTATTAATATTAGACACTCAACGTCTCCGACACGGTTGGGGGTGAGGTGATGGTTTAGGCACCATGCTAATTTTTCCAATCCTATTACCTGTTGGCTACATTTGCCTGGTGGCTTCAGGGCAGCTATGTCTCGGCTCATCGAGCACTTTCTCTAAAGGTCATTTTCTGATTTTCCCTTTATCCACACCCACGCAGTGTTTCCCCGCCGTGACAGGAGCTTTTAGCTTTTAAGAGAAAGGGGCTGACACAGAGGCCGAGTGGCAGGGCGAACAGACTGGAGGATCATTCCTCGTTCTCGTTATCGAGATCTCTCGCTACTCCCCGTCTCTGTGGTGCAGAAACTGATTTCCTCTTGCATTAGGCACGGCTGGCGCTGTCTAATCCCCCCCCTCCGTTACCCCTCCAGCCAGCCAGATCCCACAGCGGCTGAGTAATTTGCCGCGGAGCTCAGACCTGACGGGCTAATGTGATTTAGCGATCACGCCATCCGCGTGCAAATCAATGAGGAGGAAGCGTTTCTGTGCGAAGTGACATGAAAGTAATCTGTCACCCCTGGCAACAGCCTTCCCTCTCCCTGTCTCTCTCTGTAAGCCCCTGCCTGGTCGGCTTGTCTCTGAAGGGCCTCCTCATAAGAGACGCGCTAATTGTGCGCCTGATAGCACGAGCACGCGGATCAAAGCGCACGTCTTCCTGTCGCTATAATTCCTAACAAAGGAGCGTCTTCCGCAGGATTGACTCTCACTGGCTAATTGTCTCTGCTTTCATCCCAGCCTGTTCTCACTGATTAGGCCGAGTCAAGACCGGGGTGGGTTGGAATCGGTTGAGGACACCTGGAGGGTTCGGTCCCGAAGCTGTTTATTAATTGCTGCGAGATGCTGATAAGTTTTGGAATGGGCCACGTATCCAGGGCTTTGGCTTGCGATATCCGTAACGCGGCAACCCTGACGGCCAAATTTCACAGAGAAAAATTCGCCTGCTTGTACGTCGAGGTTTGTAGGCCTTCCACAAACTCCAGAAAAACAGCTTGTGTTTTCAATCACTGGCTACTTTATTGGAACCAGACTGGTGCACAGTTTATCAGCCCATCTCTGCCCCATTCACTGTTAAGTTTCTGATCTCAGGGCTTAGTGAGAAATCGATGTGGTAGAACATTCACATTCTGTGGATAAACTTCTTCAGATGAAAGTGAATCAAAAGTGATTATTTGTCATTGTGAAACACCGCATGCAGTGAACCACAATGTAATGCAACCCACAAACAATGTGTAGCAGGTGGTAGACATATGCAGCAGTGGCAGGGACAGTACCTTGCTCAAGCGTGCCTCAGGGAAACCTACTGGTCTTGGATTTGAACCCACGATATTCTGATCCTGGGATCCTTAAACATTGCCCCACAGATGAGAAACTGGTGGTAGTGGTGGTCTAGAGGTAGGATACTCACAAATGGACCAAGAGGTTGCCGGTTTGAATCCCACCTCCAGCACTAGCACCATTGGATTCCTGAGCAAGACCCTTAACCTGCTGCAGAGGGACTGTCCTTGCAATCAGGGATTGGAAGTCGCTCTGCTAAATGCTGTGAATGTAAAATTGGCCCTGTCTTCTCTCTTATTGTTTCTATCCCTTCTGCTGGTCCAGGGGAGCTGCCGCTGTCTCTGGCCGCCTGCACGAACCAGCCTGACATGGTTCACTACCTGACGGAGAACCGCCACAAGAAGGCGGATCTGCGGCGGCAGGACTCGCGGGGGAACACGGTGCTGCATGCGTTGGTGCACATCGCTGACAACACGCGTGACAATACGCGATTCCTCACCAAGATGTACGACCTGCTGCTCATCAAGTGCGTCAAAGTCTACCCAGACTGCAACCTGGAGGAGGTGCTCAACAACGACGGCATGTCCCCCCTCATGATGGCCGCCAAGCTGGGCAAAATCGGGGTGAGACATTTAGAGAAACATCATTACCAGAACTTTTGCTCCTTCCTGTGTTTATTTATTAATTAATTCACCCAATTTATTTTTTACCACGATATCAGCCTGTAATTAATCTTGGGTGAATGATGGATGACGGGAAGAAGGGAATCATGAAAACAAGAAAATATGAGAGCATGGGAGGAGTTAACTGAGGAGGATAGATGAAGAGAGAAAAAGAGGAGAAATTGCAGAGATGGAAGAAAGGATGAAATGGATCTATGAAAGGACAATGAAAAGACTAATGGATGGAGGGATCATAGGCGAAAGTTGGTGGGTTGCCGATGTTTAAGTCTGACTGATGATTGGAGTTTCCTCCCACAGGTTTTCCAGCACATAATTCGGAGGGAGGTGAAGGACGAAGAGGCTCGTCACCTGTGCCGGAAGTTTAAAGACTGGGCTTATGGACCTGTTTACTCATCCCTGTATGACCTGTCCTCTCTGGACACCTGTGGAGAGGAGGTCTCAGTGCTGGAGATCCTCGTCTACAACAGCAGGATTGAGGTAATGGAGAAGGGAGGGGATTTATTTACAAATATCTATACAATCCCCTCCAAAGATGCTGCAACAACCAGGCAAATTCATGTGTTTTTTGCTTTGCACTGAAGACATTTGGACATGAGATGAGATCATTTTTCCACACTTTGGACGAGCCATCATAACTGTAGAGATTAATCTTTGTCTCATCAGTCCATAAAACTTTGTTCCAGAAGCTTTGTGGCATCTTTTTTGGAAATTCCCCTCTGTATTTCTGATTCAGCTGATGAGCTTTTTATATTTGATGGTGCAGCCTCTGTATTTCTACTCTCGAAGTCGTCTTCTTCAGTGGATTGTGATACTTCCACCCCTGACCTGTGGAAGTTGTTCATGAGGTGTCTGTTGTTCTTATAGTTTGTCCATTATCAGCAATTTAGTATCTCAGACCAGTAGTTTCCTCCTTTTTAAGGACTTTATAAACAGCATGACTTAGAAGCAATTCACAAACTTTCTTAATAATTTCCTTCTTCTCTCCACTCCAAATTGACATGTCCCCCTCACATGCAGAGGACACCTTTCTGACAATAAACACCTGTCAGCCTCTCATGTTCCAAAAATCTTTGCTCCTTTGTTCTGTGAAATAGCATATCTAGATCATATCGTAGCATATCTAGATCTAATTGAAGGCCACAGAGGCAAAACTGGATGAAGAAACCTTGGGAGGAGGAGGAACCGTCATCCTCTGGTCCACAGCAGATAATCGAGAAAGGAAAAAGTGCATTTTATAAGCTGAATAGATGTCAGAGTTCTGGGGTGAGTTACTATAAAAGAGGTTTGTTAGAGTCTGTAATTGGGAGTTAAATAAATGGTTTTGAGCTAATGGCGGTACGTATGTTTGAGTGGGTGGAGATTTTGCTAGACTTGGTTTCTGGCAGCAGCTCATACAGGTGATCCAGTGGAATCTGTCCCAGCTCTCACTGGGCCAAAGCCAGGCACACGCTGGACAGGTCTCCAGTCCATCGCAGGGATGACACACAGACAAACACACAGACCAGTTCAAGTTCAAGTAGGATTTTATTGTCAGCCATATACACAGTACACAGTGAAACGAAATAACGTTCCTCCAGGACCCTGGTGCTACACTCAAGACAAGACACAAGACAAGACACAAGACAAGACACAAGACAAGACACAAGACAAGACACAAGACAAACATAGAGGACAATTTAACATTTCAAATCCAGCTGTCATCTAGGACGGTGGGAAGAAACCGGAGCTCCCGGAGGAAACTCGCACAAACACAGAAACGAACTGGACCGTCCCGTCTGGGAATCGAACCTAGGACCTTCTCACTATGAGACGACACCCACTGCACCACTGTGCCGCCCAAAAATCTGATCTCTCATGTCATGATCATCTTTTGATTTTGAATGTTTTCAGTGTAAAAACAAACGAATTGGCCTGCCTGTCCCAGTACCGTAGGAAGGGAACGTATCAATGGATATTGGTCTTAATCCACGACCTGGTTTGCACATGTGCACAGACACACTTAGAAAGAAGTTGGAGTCACAGCGGGGTGCTAATGAATATTTTTCCTCAGAATCGACATGAGATGCTCGCCGTGGAGCCCATTAACGAGCTGCTGAGGGCCAAGTGGCAGAAGTTTGCCGCCGTGACCTTCTACATCAATGTGGTTTCCTACATCATCACCATGATCATCTTCACCCTCGTCGCCTATTACCGCCCCTCAGGGGGTACGGTGAGAACTGCAGCCCAAACTGAGACACACAGTACACTGTAATGTAAACTGTAATAATAATGAAAAAAAAAATTGTATTCTGAATAAGGTTCTAACTAAATTATCCAGATCCTTAAGATCCTGAGTAAAGTTCTCAGAACAGTAACATCCATGAAAATCATTGATAACCAGATTTAAATTGGAATAAAAAAGAAAGATCCAGAATAAGGTTAATAAAAGTAGCAATTAATCAAAATCACATCATTTGAAATAGGTAGGTCTGTGTGTGTGTCGGTCTGTGTGTATGTGTGTGTGGTGCCTCTCTTCAGCCTCCGTATTCCTACGTGACCACCGGAGACAAACTGCGTTTGACTGGAGAAATCATCACCCTCGCTTCTGGAGTCGTTTTCTTCACGACCAATGTGAGTCTCTCTTTCTTTACATATATCTGAGTGTGTGTGAGGGCAGCAGTGATCAAGTTTTTAGGAACTAGGCCACAAGGTCAGAAGATCGTGGGTTCAAATCCCAGATCGGTAGGTTGCCCCGAGGTACCCTTAAGCAAGGTACCGTCCCCATCACTGCTCCCTGCTGCACGGCGTGTGTGGGTGAAATGCAGAGGTTGAATTTTGTTGCGGCTCACTGGGTGCTGTGCCGTGTTTCACAGTGGCGAGAATAGTCACTTTCACTTTCACTTATTTTAGTTATGTAGAATTTTTAAGGGGGTACCGTTACAAGAACCGACTAAAAGGATTTAATTAGGACTTAGCTTCCCTTCTTTCTCCTTTTCTGGGAGAGAATACTGCCGAGTGCATTTGTTATGATTTATTGCACCTGTAAAGAAGTGTTTTTTTGAGCGGGCTTAGCCGAGCCGCAGTCGCTCCATTTGGACTGACGGGTACCCAACGTGTGAAACGCTGGCTTTAAAGAACACAAACTGCAATGGGGTGTTAAGCGATGCCGAAAACATGTAGTCTTTACGAGCTAATGAGGGGGAAAGAGAGCAAAGAGAGGTGTTATCCAGTCTCAGCCCCCCTTCAGTTCCCCGTAATTGGATTGGGCTCCCGAGTTTCATTTCCATGATAATACTTTCTCTGGCTTTTCTCTGCCTTCCTGTCGTCATGAAACATCATAAGTTTGACGCCAGCTTCACTAAATCTCTCTGTCTGTTCCTCTTCCTTTTAGGTTAAAGACCTGTTCCTGAAGAAGTGCCCGGGGGTGAATTCCTTATTTATTGATGGATCCTTTCAGCTGCTCTAGTAAGATACACACATACCCTCGCTCTCTTTCAGTCTCACACACTCTCCCTCCCTCGCTGTTTCCCCCGAGGCCAATTTCTCCTCTTTTTTAATTGAGCTGTCTAATTAATTCCACAGCCCCCGACTTGGCATGTTTTTATAGTTTACATCTCCCTTAATAAAAACCCACCATCCGAGCGAAGACTTCGAGCAGCCCTGAAATCTCTAAATCCAGCCAAGCCCAGAGCGTCTCATGAACCGAAAAGCATCTTTTCGTATTCAAAATATCTGCCGCACCAGATACAGATAGGCTCTGTGATGGCCTCTATTGAGTAAGAACAAACCAACGTCCCTCCAAAATCATGTTAGGTCTTTATATAACCAAGTCCAAGCTGATGTGTATGAATGTCACTAACATTACAAGGCTTGGTTTTGCTGCAGAGCAGGCCCTCGCTTAAATCATGTAGAATCAGATCTGGTCATAAAAGGGAAAGAGGATTGGTTTATCTGTACGATCAAACTATATCTCTATATCTAGGGGACACTCTGTGCTGCAGTTTCTTGTGAAAAAGCGTTCCAGGGTAATGTTTCTCCAACTTTTCACAGTAAGCTCTATCACCTCCCATCAATCTGACTGGAGTCAGCAGGGGTGCCTTTGTAGTGATGGTATAAATTGCTCCTCAGATGTTTTTACTGCTGTTTGTTGAAGATTTTAGAGATACTACTAGAGATTTGACTTTTTTTTATGATGAACAAAAAGTTGCTGCTTTGGGCACAATGTTCATGCTTGCCAACATGGTTACTAGCAACCAGGCAGGGTGTGGCTTTTAGGGTGTGGGGCAGCGGTGGCCTAGTGTTTAGGAAGGTCGTGGTTCAAATCCCAGACCACTAGGTTGCATTGAGGTACCCTTGAGCGAGGTACTGTCCCCATCATTGCTCCCCGTGCACTGGATATGGCTGCTCACTGTTGCGCGGTGTGTGTGGGTTAACTGCAGGGGTTTCGTTGTGGTTCATCGTGTGCTGGGTTGTACAATGAGAAGTTGTTACTTTCACTTTCGCTTCAGATGTTCAGGAAGGGGCCTGTGAATCACCACATTTTTAGGAAAACAGTTTTTCTGCTCTGAGATAAGAGCCTCTGTTGCAACTTTTTAACATCTTACTCCAAATCAAACCCACACTTGGCCCAAGATCAAACCTGTTCGTGGGAAACTTATTCAAGAACATTTTGTCTCGAAAGATTGCAGCTCTGCAGCAAAAAATTCTTCTGACCTCCTGAAATAATTTGTGGGTGATGATTCTTCTGCTCGAGCTGCTGCGTAGTTTCCAGCTCTGCTGAAGATCAACAACCAATTAGTGTCCCGAGCAAAACCAAGCCTAATGAGGTTCGAAGCGACGGCGTTGTTGCAGCACTGAAAAAATTAGCCAAATTAGCTCCAAACTTGCTGCAGCCGCTAATTGGATCTCTTTATGAACCTTCACCTCCTTGCTCCCTCCCTGTAGCTTCATCTACTCGGTGCTGGTGCTGGTGACGGCGGCTCTTTACCTTTCAGGAATCCAGGCCTACGTTAGTGTGATGGTGTTCGCGCTTGTCTTGGGCTGGATGAACACTCTGTATTTCACCAGAGGACTCAAACTGACTGGAACCTACAGCATCATGATACAGAAGGTAGGACCCAAATAAGAAGCATTTAAAGGGTCTCTGACTGACCCTGTCACTGTCTGACTCCTGAAATAAGATTTTAATGATTTAATGATAATGTTGGACTTTGGATAAGACCCAAAAAACAACAAAGATCATTTTGAAATTTGCCATTTGGGGCTGGTTGGGGTCTAGTGGTAGGATACTCTCCTAACGATCAAGAGGTCAAAGGTTCAAATCCCACCTCCAACACCAAAACCACTGGGCAAAACCCTGAAGCCCAACTTGCTCCAGGGAGACTGTCCCTGTATTTAAGAAATGGAAGTCTCTTTGGATAAGAGTGTCTGCCAAATGCCATAAATGTAAATGTTGTCAGTGATGCCATAATGTTGCTTAAATCATCTTTATTTTAAGATTCTCTTCAAAGACCTATTCCGGTTCCTGCTGGTTTACGTTCTCTTCATGATCGGCTACGCTTCAGGTAATAAACTCAGAAAAGTAAGCGCTTCTAATTCAAGGTCAGGTTACTATAGTTGGCTACTGTCAGTAATTTTGAGTTCGTTTTTGTATCAGAGCTCAGCTTTTTAAAAATGTTCACCTTTTTTTTTTGGATCAGTCAATTCCTGGGGAGTACAGGATTGTGCAGTTAGCCAAACATCAGGACTTCCCAGAATGAATGCCTCATGAATCAGCAAATAAATAAATAAATATATATATATATATATATATATATATATATATAAAAAATCTTTTAAAAACAACAGCCACGGTTCCTCCTCTGTTCAAACCAAGAATGCATAACTGTTTTTTCTTCACGATTATAAGATCACAGCCATGAACATGTTTACATGTGATCATACTGAAAAATAATGGTCTTGGCATTTCCATTTCTGCATATTAAAAATGGTCTAGACGTTATGCTTGTTTTTAAATAATTGGATCTTTAAGTATCATGTTCTTTGGGGGAAAAAAGTCTGTGCTTCTTGTAAATTCTAGAACCTGGGAGGGACTGGACTAAAAATGAGAGACAAGATACAAAAATAAGATTAAGATTTAAGGACAGTCCATATTGTAAAAAATAAATAAATTCAGAAACTACATTTGCAGTGCTGACACAGATCAAAGATTTGAATGAACTTCACCGCCTTCCTTTCATGTTCATCCTCAGCATTGGTGTCCCTGTTGACCGTCTGTCCCACTAACAGCACACTGTGCACCGACGGCTGTCCTGCCAGCTTGCACTGCAGAGACACGGTGGCCTTCAGCACCTTCCTCCTGGACTTGTTCAAGCTGACCATCGGCACCGGGGACCTGGAAGACCTGCTGCAGGGGGCGCAGTACCCCGAGGTCTTCCTTATCCTGGTGGTCACCTACATCATCCTCACCTTCGTCCTGCTGTTGAACATGCTGATCGCCCTCATGGGGGAGACAGTCAATCAGGTGTCCAAGGAAAGCAAGAAGATCTGGAAGCTGCAGGTGAATGAGTGAAGTTTTAAAGGGCAGATATTGTGGCAAAATCTGTTTTTTGCTGGCTTTCTGGCAAATGAAATCATCTTAATTCTAGTCAAGATATCCATGGTTTCTCAATATATGATTATGAGAATGTTCTAAAAAACAATTATAGGCTTTTGTGTTTGTTTACTTTGATTTTAGTGATTCTGGTTAGATTTATTTCAGGCATTATGGGTTGAAAAAAACATGAAATGATGAGAGGTAAAATGCAATAAAACAACTGGACGTGATAAAGCATAATTAGGAATGTGTGGAACACAAATTTCACTTAAAGGGAAAAAGTTACATGAGAAAATGTAGGATGCGGGCCCTTTATTCTTTATTTGGTTTGATCAGACTCCCGGTAGTGGCAAAACAGAAGTGGAAACTAATGTTTTTTACGAGCTAATTTCATCTCAGGTCCTTTTGCTTCAGCGCCAGTCTGGATTACAATCACAGCTGAGCACAAAGAGAAGAAAGTGAAAAAAAACATCTGGAAGCTTTGAGGTTGAGCGCAGTTATACCACTGGGGGCAGGTGTGCTGTTATATTGTTAATAAGTGCTCTAATGTGGGTTAATCAGAATCGCAGTCATGAGCTCCACATGAAAAGGAAATACATCTTGCCAGGCAGCTAACCTTGTTTGAGCATTAATAATGTATCTGACTAAAAGGAGGTTAATTAGAATCAGGACAAAGCCTGCAGAGATGTGGAAACTGCAGGTAAAGGGGGAAAATGTAACGGGTTTCCATGGGAAACCAATCAGTCCCTCTCTTTTCTGTGCACCAACAGTGGGCCACAACCATCCTGGACATCGAGCGCTCCTTCCCTGTGTGTGTGCGCAAGTCTTTCCGCGTTGGCGAGATGGTGACGGTGGGCAAGAACTGGGATGGGACGCCTGACAAACGCTGGTGCTTCAGGTACACTGACCTGTTGGATGACGCAAATGTTAAACCGTGTTCCATCGTTTTAATCTCAAATGCGGAAAAGAAAAAGGATTTGTCTATAGGAATACTTCACTGTAGTGTAACAACTGACATAAACCTACGTTAAAATGTATTCAGAGCTTCTCATAAACGCTACTTTACCAGTTGAATCCTGGAAAGTGTCGGAACAATTCTTTTTTTCTGTGTAGGTTGATGTCAGTTGTCGGGAAAAGTTTATGTAAGAGTTAATCATTAATAATAAGGTTTATGTACGAGTTTGGCTAATTGGCTAGGATATTAGAAGCTGTATTGATTGCATACATATATTGCAATATTCATGGAGAAACGCTTAGAAGCTCAAAAAACAACAAAGCAGTTTCTGTTGCTTTCACTTCTCTACACTTCGTACCAGACTTACTGGCACTGGAGTCAGACACTCTAAGATTAGCATTAATGGACCGTCTTCTAACGTTGGTCTGATGAACTGCGCTGTCCTGCAGGGTGGACGAGGTGAATTGGTCTCATTGGAACCAGAATTTAGGGATTATTAACGAAGACCCAGGACAGAAAGAGCTAAACGAGTACACACAGACCGGGAGAGGACTGAGGAGAGGTGGGTTTCTCACTATTAAAGGAACAGTTACCATTGAATTAAAGTGCTGTGGAAGTACATGTGTTAATGTAAACACTGCTGTGATTTCTCGCACTGCAGATCGCTGGTCCACGGTGGTCCCGCGGGTGGTGGAGTTGAGTAGAGGCCCTAGAACCAGAGACCATGTGGTGGAGATGGAGCCCCTCAGCCCCAGAAACAGATACAGATCTGAGAGCTAAAACTGGACACCAGGGGGTCCGAACCTACAACAGAGACTCAGTGTTCAGGACCCCTACACTCAACATGGAGACCACCAAAAGACTCCCATCACACAGAGAACACGACTAGGGGTCCTGCTCTGACTGGTGCTATAAAAAACACAGATCTATTTTGACTGCTCACCAAACAGCACCAAACTGGAGAATGTTTATTACACTGCCATTGTAAGAAAACCTTGTATTTTCAAAACGGAAATTTTCATAGTTCTTAATTGATGTTATTCATATAACAGAATTTTACTTTTTGAAATTTTTGGAAGGGTTTCTTCTATTTTGGCCCAATTTCAGTTGCCATTCCCTCTAGGACTCCCCCATTAGATACCATCAACACTGGGAGGGTGTCTAAGTTCTTCATAATAACAATAACACATCAATAACACATCACAGGACTAGGTTACACACAGCGCTAACTTGCCATCCTTGTTGCTCCATCACTCAGTTGGAAGGTAGCTAGCACAGGGGTCTGTTAGATGATGTACCAGAGCCTGCTGGGTAACACCACACTTAGTGGTGGCCCATCCCAGGACGGTCCATCCCATCCACTCAAACAACAGCAATGATTTCCACATCTAAGAAAGATGTGGAAATCCCCCCCAGAACTATTCGGCCACTCGAGAAGCCCATTTTGAGTAATTTTCCACTGGTTCTCTCGTGATGAAGACTTAAAGGTACTGGGGAAAATTCACATGACAGTATCTTTTGTTTTACACATTTTCCCTGCTCTTTTCACAAGGAGCTGGTTAACCTGCAAGGCGAGCGGTGTATTATTAAAAGAACTTTGTTCTTTTCCCCTTTCTCCAAAAGGGTTGATGATCTGTTCCAGCCTTGTTTTATAGAGGATGGGACTCATTTTACAGAAACATTATAGGAAATGTTCTTGCCTTGCAAACACTTTTTGTTTTTTTCTTGAGGTCTTTGGCAGTTTTAAAATGAGTGGAATCAGGGGTCAGTGCATAGTTTGGGACTGCGATTAGCATTCCCTGACATAATTATTGCCAGAAAAAGGAACCCAGATTGCCAGATGCAGTTCAGATTAGATTTTTCTACAGTTCAGCCTACTTCCAACTGGAATACAGCCTACTTCACTGGAATAAACTAGAAGGTGGAACCTAGATAGGCCCTCTGTTTGGGATGATCTCAGTGCTCAATGTGGGGTTACTCTCTTCTGAAAGTTTACCCCTTATAGAGGCTTATTCCAACATCAAAAGTCATGAAGGCACTGTAGTCCATTCGTCTTGAGATGCTTGGTGGAAGGAACCTTTATTATACACAAGTTATTCTGGTTAACTTAATATAACATTATTCCTTTATTTCAGTTGATGCCAAACCTTTGTCCAAATACTTTCCCCAAAATCATGCGTTCCTTGTTTCATCCCATCGCTCAGAGATTAATTGTGATAGGTCAGCAGGTTCTTGGTCAGAGGGTCACTTGCATTTTGTGGGTTTCTACAACATCGGTAGTTTGAAAGCTGACATTTGGATCATTTCCAAATAATGAATTGCTCCCAAATGTGAAATAGCAAATTGCTTTTCCTATGATGGCAGTGATGAAATGCACAGAGTTGAGGATCTTCCTGGATCGAAAGCTTCTGCTGTACTAAGTGAGAACTCTAAAGAACTGACCAGACTCCTAAAGGGGCTCTCGTCTTGCCCACCAAAGACACTAACAAACAGGAGAAGCACATGGACATATAAGTATCGTTCTGTGGCATTTGTGTTTTATACAAACTTTTTTTTTAAAAAGAAAAGATTTTGTATCTTCTTGTAATTTTATTGTGTCGACGTTCCTACTCAGGGACCTTGAGGAACGAGGAAATAGGTTTGTCGACAGGGAGAAATGTCCCATGAGGCTTTGTTTATTTGTATATGTGGCTAAAGGGCTGTTACATTTTATTTAAACCACATGACCGCACACTAAGTTGTTGGCGACAACCAAACTATCTCAGTATCTTGCCTTACTTAAGTCATGGCCTTGACTTAACTAAGTCATCTTAGCTGCCTCATTTCAATGCCCTAATTAGCGTGGCGATGACTAAACTATCTCATTCTTTTGTGTCAGCTTAACAGCATCATTATCTTGCCTTACTAAGTTAAGGCTGCAATATAACTATCTAATTTTCTCACCTTAGTAAGTCAGTGACTTGGCTTAAATATCTCATTACAAGCCTGACTAAGTCATTGCCATGGCTAAACTATCTCATTCTTTGCTTTAATCAATTTATCATCATTCTGTTTTACAAAGTCACGGCCTTCGACTTAACAAAGTCAACATAGCTATCTCATTCTTATTTCTTAATTAGTGCGACTCTGAATTTTCTCATTACTATCTCTTTGTCTTACTATGTTGTGACCAAGAAACTTGTTACTTGCTTTTCTAAGTCAGCTACACTTTTATTTTTATGTTTTAACAAGAAAATCCATATCTCTTTACTACCGTGCTCCCATTCGTTACTAAGTCAACTTTACTATCTTGTCCACTTTCCCATGTCATGCATGGGAAAGTAGACGAGTGCATTAGGATGCTGTCCATGCATTAGGATGCTGTTGTTTTTTATTAAGAAACAGGCATTAATACCACAAAGCCTTACAGCCTGTCTGGCAATGCAGATCTTCACTTTGGATATTTTTGGAACCACTCCATGTCTAGCAGGGACACTCACCCCAGAAACACCCCTGTGACTGCTCTGACTGCTACTTGATCAGGGTCCTGGCTGTCCCGGGAAGCTCCTGTTAGGACCATCATGCACATAATTTGGAAGGGATGGAGTTTCACCAGAGGAAGTCCTTCCTCTGGTTTCTGTAAGGGCATCTGTTTGGTCTTTCTGGACTCTTTTATTGAGTGTGATCATCATTTAATTCTGTGCATATTGGTGCTTTGAGATATTTACAATCACGCTGAAGCTCATTAAGGCCGGCAGGGTCCTCCGTCTGAAGTTTATGCATTATTAATTAAGCTCATTCAGAAAACTCCCAACAAACTGCAGAAGTAGATCAGAAGCTTTTCCCATACTCGATTAAGTGGCCCTTTTTTTGTGCTTGTGCATGAACTGTATTCATTGTGGACATTTTATTTAATTTGGCCACTTTAGGGAGAACTTCAATTATACACTATAGATTTAGAAATAGATAGTAATATATTATTGGTCGCAGTGCAATTGATAATGTTTTGGCCTGCTGTTCTTCACACCTCAAACTGAAGGTGCCTGAACAGGATGCTACTGTCAGGAGCCACCAGTCAACTTTCTGAGCTCCAATAAAACAGTGTTTTTAAGTATGCGTTTGTTTGTGATTAACCTGGTTCACCTGCCACCTTTTAAGCTGATAGTCTTTGAGCAAAACCATATGTGTTAGTGTGCACAAACTGGACAGGTATAATGTTTACCAGCAGAAGGCGCTAAAGAGGCATAGTGGTAACTGTAGTGGGACCAATTTCATTTTAAAGGAGTAAAAAGAACTATAAATAAAGATATAAATGTTCTCATGTTAACCTGCAGGATTCAGTAGAGGGCAGTGTTTTCTGGGATGTGAGAATTTGAACACTTAAAACTGTAAAAACAAACAAATTAAATTAGTAAAAAAATTCTGATATTAACCAGCAAGGGGCAGTACAGGGTCATGTGAGTATAAAAGTAAAAAGTACAGGAATGTACTGAGAGTGTAAAGTAAAAGTACAGGAATGTACTGAGAGTGTAAAGTAAAAGTACAGGAGTGTACTGAGAGTGTAAAGTGAGACGTGTCTCCTCTGAAGGACGTCTGGAGCGTCTGTCTGTGCTGAAAGTGAACTGAATCTCACTCCATATTAATAGAATTAAAGACTATTAAAGCCTCAAACTTCAACTCCAATAAAAACAATCTACTGAAAATAATCAACATTAACTCCATGTGTTGTGAGTAAAGAGTCTGTTCTGAGAATGTGTGTGTGTGTTTTAAAGCTGATCTGATCACTGTAGGACCCCCGCTGTGCTGAGTTTTCTCCCCCCTGAAGGACACTCAGGCCCCTCTGAGCGAGGCTAATCCTCTTTAGCGCCAATGCTAACTAGACCATTAATCCTGCTGGAGTTACCTAAGCACTCAGCAACACACACACACACACACACACACACTGCTGACACAAGAGACGATAAAGAAAGACCCATGCAGCACAACTATCTCTTCATTATAACTCTCTCTCTCTCTCTCTCTCTCGTTTCTCCTTGTTGTTTTTCTACTTTTCCCCCTCCGTTGTCTAACATTTTCCTTAGTTTTCTTACTTTTATCTACCCATTTTATCTTATTTTCTTCCTTTTTTGTTTTATCCCTTTATTCTCTCTCTCTCTCTCTCTCTCTCTCTCTCTCTCTCTCTCTCTCTCTCTCTCTATAGGTCAGTTAAAATAAGACAAACTTGTCATTTCAGTTCTTATTTCCTCAGAACATAAAACACTTCTGTCATAACAGCACTTCATTCTGAAGACCATCCGTTCATCCATCTACCCATCCATCCATTCATCCAACCATCCAACCATCCGTCGAGCCTCTTATGCTAACCAGGGTGGTGGAGGTGCAGGAGTTGAAGATGGAAAAACACTCATGATTGATCGCCAGTCCATCACCTGAAACCGAAACCCAGTGTCGATGAGAAAACAGAACCACAGTTCTGCATCGTTCTTCTGAGGCTCTTTTTTCAGGTCCCTCGTTCCTCCCCTCTTTATATCTGTGTCGCCTCTAGATGAACCACCACACGACACCAACATTTAGCGGTGCTGCTAATGTGTTTATTTAACCAATTTTAGAATAAGGTCATCGTTTTTATTCACCCCTCGTCACCATCTCAGCTGCCAGCCTCAGCCTTTATGCTTCTTTTTTTTTACCCAGAAATCTCAGCAAAAATAGACTTGAAGCGGTAAATTGAGGGAACAGCAACACTGTGTTTGTATGAATAGCGTGAATTAGTCAGTGTTTCTTCAGTGCATGTAAGACTCTTGTACAGCACATACAGCTGATCACCTATTAGTTTTAATATTAGATCCATTACTCATCCCGGGAAAGAAGCCTTCAGCCCGGATTATGGCTGTGTGTGTGTGTGTGTGTGTGTGTGTGTGTGTGTGTGGCAGTATAAACCAAGCTGCTCCTGTTTTCTGCCAAAAATTTCCACTTTTTTCACATAGACCACTTAAATATCTCAATTTCTGTCTGAGTTTGAATGAGCATGTGTCGTCTGTCAAAGGATTTTGGGACAAAATTCAGTTTAGCAGGAAAAAAATCATGTTTTATCACAAAGTATTGGCGCTAATCATTGTTGTCTTTCATTTTATGACCCTCATGATGTCCTCCTCAGTGTGAAGAGCAAGTTAAGTCATGACTAGAAGCTGTTGAAAGCACATACTGAAACTCTTTGCAGAGCCTGACTTTGTTCCAGACCACAGTCTTCCTGCAGAACCTGGTCTCAGATGAAGGAGGACACTGTTGTCTCTGCATGTCAAATATTCAGACTCTATGTTGAGCTGCTAGCGAGCAACTAGGGCTGAAATTTATCTCGATGGAAAACAATCTGTACATCCGTCTGGGTAAAAATGCCATAGATGCCAGATAAAGACACTTTTAGATCAACCTTAAAGATGACGTCCTGTTACTTAAGAACTCTTCCTTTTTGGAATGGAAAAACCTTTGAACCTGTTTCATCAGCAAAAAAAAGTAAGGGGCACTTCTCTGTAAAACAGTACTTTCTGAGATTTATCATGTTCTCATTACGACAAGAAAGATAAGATACTTGCAGAACTGCAGAACCATATTCAGCATATGGTTCTCCTGCATATGCAGCACCTCCTTGTGAACAAACGTTTTCTTTTTTGGAGCTTTCGTTCATCAGGAAATGCTAACACAGTGTGAAAAGTCATTGATTGGGGACTCTAAACTTTCATCCAGTGTCCACCCACTAGCGATGTCCTCTCATGATCACACAAGCTGGGAGGATGAAGGGAAACACATCTTCTCTTGCCATTGGACAACCTCTACATGCTTGGAGGAGGAAGCTACCTGCCTGTTGTTTTAATGCAGCTAGCAGATGCTAGCGAGAGGAGGCACCACCCTACTCATTTAGAAAGTGACTAGTCTCTCGTGGACTTCTTCATGACCTTGAGTTGAGGAACTCATGCTCAAACACTGCTGTGCAAGTTCACCAGGTTGTATTAGTTGGAAAGTATTAGTATAACTTATTAGTATTAGTATAACTTGGAAAAGAAGATGCTGGAAGACGCCTTTTCTTTTGTTTCTGTTTGGTTCTTGGTGCCAGTGGAAAAGGCCCACAAACTCAGTAACAATATAATATTATGTAAAGAGCAATCCCAGCAGCCTTCATGATGCACAGCGTTTAAGAGAAAACAACCCTGTTTGGAATTCTGGCTCCATCCGGCTGCAGAACCGGAAAATGAAAGTCGAATCAAAGGTTCAGCTCGGGTTCCTGGTGCCAGTGGTTTTGTGTGGAAGAGTTTTGGTGAGTTTGCCTAACGAGAGTTTCTGTTCGGAAGGAGAGAACATGTTTCATCATTCTGGCTGACGAAGCTTCTCCGAGGCTGCTGTGCTGTTAATCTTGTACACACACACACACACACACACACACACACTGTGGAGCCGTCACACTTCACTTTAACGGCTCCAGTTTAACAGCTGAGCTTGGCTTTTGGGATGAAGCTAAGTGGCTCCAACTGAAGGTTGAAGAATAGAAATTTCCTTACGTTTCTTCTCTCCAGCAGTCTCGAGGGGGACGTGTACACGGGGTCATACTGTTAGCCTCTAACTAATTAGGGCAAAGTGGGTCAGGCCTCTCTCTCTCTCTCTCGCTCTCTCTCTCTCTCTCTCTCTCTCTCTCTCTTGCACCAGCTGCTCTCAGAGTGATCCAAAGCTAAATCCAAAGCTTTGCTTATCTCAATCCATCTTCAGATGTTCCCAAAGGTTTCATCTCTGCTGAGGTGGGACTTTTCCTATCACATCCCGCCTCCTGCATCTCTCAGTTCAGTTGATGTTTGTGAAGCTTTTCCAGAATTGCAGGTGCAGCCCCCTAATGAACGGTCAACAAGGGAAAGAGCACAAGAAACAATTCAAAACGAGAAGCTCCCTGAGAGCATGAGGAACCATCAAGAGGGAACCATCTCCTTTCTGGTTTGGGGACTGAATTTTGAACCGTTGACGTGGTTAAGGGCCTGAAAAGACCTGAACAGTCACTTTCACTTTCAAAAGTTGGTCCCAAATGGAACCATGATGTTGCTGGACAGGTCCTTCTCCTTGTTTTCTTTTCACCTCCATCATGTAGCCGCTTCCCCATTAATGGCAAACTGATGGAAGTGAAAGTGAACTGAAAATATCATTGTGAAGACATCAAAGTGAAATGCTTTTCTGTATTTAACCCATCATACCTGAGCGGAGAAGCAGGCAGTCATATCCAGCACTCGGGCAGCAGTGATGGGACTGTTAAAGCTGTTCTTGCTAAAGGGTATCTCAGGGTAACCTAATGGTCTGGGACTCTAACCCACAATGTTCTAGCTATGGGGTCCAAGCCTCTAGACCACCTTCTGGTGGAAAAGGACTATATAAGGAAGACAATATGAGAAGACTTATGAGGAGGACTTAAAAATTGATCAAGGGTCTTATAGACCTACTCCCTGGAGTGTCAAGTTATATTGCGGTAGGACTGGAAGTGAAGAAAAGGAATAAAACTGGACCAGGAGAAAAAGTCTATGAAGTCTTCCTGATGTGCAGTTCCTAAATATCCTGAAAGGGAGTCGACCCAAGAACTTCTTGGTCTAGCAGCCCTGGCTTCTTCCAGAAACCCACGAGATTCTCAGCTTCATAGTGAAGACCCAGAGATTTGTTCCCTCCATTTTGAACATTGGACTAAAACATTGTCTGCACATGATGTCTTTCCATTCCTTTAGGCTAGTTTCTGACCACAGGAGGACTCTGAGCTGATCTAATGTCAGGTCAGCAGCAGTGGACAGAGGATGATTAACAGCTAGAGATGGGCAGGTGTTTCTGATAAAGTGGCCAGTTATTGGAAGCACAAGGTGTGTGTTTCCAATAAAGTGGCAAAATGGAAATACAAGATGGGTACTTTATTTAGATATTTAAATAAAATGGACTGAATATCTTGAATTAAAGATTTAAGAGAAAAATGCTTAAATAAACAAGAAGTTATTTATAAATGGCTGGAATTGGAGATGAGAAGAAAAAATGAGAGACGAAGCATGAAGGAGCAGATAGGATGGACTGCGGAGTACAGGGACAGCAGGTCCCAGACAAAAGGAAAGGTGCATTCTGAATACCTCGGACAAAACAACTGATAATTTCTTTCATCTGTGAAGGAAAAGGAGAGACATGAAAGACATTCTGAGCACATTTCTCTCTGCGGACAGAAGAATGTCAGTGTGGAAGAGAGAGAGAGAGAGAGAGAGAGAGAGAGAGAGACTTCCACTGGACTCCTCGGGGAGTGATGGACGAATTCCCGACGGTCCTGCGAACCCTGAGTGAGAAAGGAATGAAGAAGTGAGAGAGGAAGGAAGGAGCTGGGAGGGTCGGCAGAGCTTGGCGTGAAGGATGCTGCTCACAGAAAAGAAAGAAATGTTCTGTCGCTCCGAGAGAAGGATTCTTTAGTCAACAGATCGAATGAGAATATTTCTCTCTCTCTCTCTCTCTGTCTCTTTCTCTCTCCGCTCAGGGAGAGGAACTGAGAGTTTCCACTCTCTTATCTGAGTGACTGATAAAATGACCTTAGAGCTTCTCCTCACTCCATCCCTGAGAGAGAGAGAGAGAGAGAGCGAGAGAGAGAAAGATAGATAGATGGTATATAAGTATGTAGTAATGAAGGCTGATGTTTAGCAGGTAAGACTGTGTCAATCATCATTCACTAAATCTCTCTAATAGACTCTACTCACACTGAGTGTGTGTGTGTGTGTGTGTGTGTGTGTGTGTGTGTGTGTGTGTGTGTGTGTGTGTGTGTGTGACAGTGCCAAGGCTCCACCGAGAGAGCAGCTGTCCTTGTTTTTATTCCTCCGTGCCTCCCTCTGCCTGAGAGATGGAGTGAAGGGGGGAAGAAGAGATGAAGAAAGATGGTGTGTATTATCTCTCTCTCACTCACACACACACACACACTCTCACACACACACACACACACACTGAATAAAAAATGTAAACTATTGCTCTACAGTCAGTGACCTATCTAGAACCAGATTACACAAAATTTCTACTCAGTGACCTATCTAGAACCAGATTACATGACATTTCTACACTCAGTGACATATCTAGAACCAGATTACACTAAATTTCTACACTCAGTGACATATCTAGAACCAGATTACACTACATTTCTACACTCAGTGACATATCTAGAACCAGATTAGTATTGCTCAGTGATGGTGGTCACACAGAATGAGCCATAAGACACACACATGCACACACACACACACACACACTGACCTGGAAGGTCACGATTCAATTAAGGAACTCTTACACGCAAAGAAAAGCTCTGCTCTCTCTCTTCCCGTCCCTCCCTTCCCGCCCTCTCTCTCTCTCTCTCTTCCTCTCTCTTTCTCTCTCTCTCCACCCCTCTCTCTCCCTCTCTCTCTCTCTCTCTCTCTCTCTCTCCCTGTCTCTCTCTCTCTCTCTCTCTCTCTCTCTGTCTCTCTCTGTCTCTCTCTCTCTGTCTGTCTGTCTGTCTCTCTCTCTCTCTCTCTCTCTCTCTCTCTCTCTCTCTGTCTCTCTCCCTCTCTCTCTCTCTCTCTCTCTGACAGACAGCTGAACAGAGGCAGAGATGAGATAATTAACGACTGGGGCCTAGAGGCACCAGAGCAGAGAAGGAAAGAGAAAGAGAGAGAAGATGGGTGGATAGTGCAAGACCCAGGTAAGTAACACTAAGAAGAGAAGAGAAGAGAAGAAAAGAAGAGAGAAGAGAAATCTTGTCACATTTACCTGAATAAATCTTAATCTGGATACAAAAAAACATCATTTTTAATTTGTTCCACACTCGTCTGATCTCAGTTCAAATCTTATCAACTAAAATCAAATAATTTCTTCTCATCTGAACTCACCTTCTTTAATCTAATCTAATCTCAGATTAATTAATCTCAGCTCATCTCAGATTAGCTAATTTCATGATCTGATATCTTCTCTTCTCAGCTAAACAGTTTTTTTTTTTGAAGAAGAGGATGTTCTTCATGATATTTCTCCCCCTTTCTCTCTTTCTGTAAGAGCTTATTTCTCGCACCCTGTCCACCTGTCTGCCTATCTGTCTTTCTTTCTGTCTGTCTGTCTGTCTGTCTGCCTGCCTCTCTCTGCTGGAGGACCAATCAGAATTTAGGGCCACAGAGTAGAGTTAACCAATGAGAAGAGAACTGAAATTATCCCTGTTAACAAATAGAGCAACTTTGGCCTGCAGGCCTCTGACACACACACAGCTGTTGGAGGGTACATGTGGAGAAAAGAGAGTGTAACACTTCAAACAAACAAACCACCCACCAATAAATAAGACCACTGTTTAATCTGTGTGTGTGTGTGTGTGTGTGTGTGTGTGTGTGTGTGTGTGTGTGTGTGTGTGTGTGAGTACTCACTTCTTAAGGCAGCAGCCTCACCTCAGCAGCTCCCTGAAGCATGACTGCTTCCTAAGTGCAGCCTGGTGTGTGTGTCTGTCTCTAATTGAGTGTGTGTGTGTGTTCCTGGTCTGAAACTCTCAGAGCAACATGAAATGAACCTTTCCAGTCTTGTTCTCCTTTATACCCTATTTCCTCTTTCTCTCCCTCTTTTGCTCTTCATCTCTCTTTGTCTTTCTATCTCTGCTTCTCTTCATCTCTCTCACTCCTTTTCTTTCTCTGTCTCTCTTTCTCTCTTCAGAAAGACTCTTGATTACACCGTTAATGTGATTTCTCTCGCTCGCTGGGGAACCTCAACATCACAAAGAATAGAAAAGGAGGGATTTAGAGGAGAGTGAGAGTTTAAGGCAAATGTTTGAGGATTTAGACATAACGTTTGTGCAAAAGGGGCAAAAAGTTTATCTGCTCAAGTAGGACAGAATTGGGTAAAAGTGATTCAACTGATCACTGAAAACTGATTCAAATTCTTAACTCAGTAAAAGTAAAAAGTTCAGGAATGTACTGGGAGTATAAAGTAAAAAGTACAGGAATGTACTGAGAGAGTAAAGTAAAAAGTACAGGAATGTACTGAGAGTGTAAAGTAAAAAGTACAGGAATGTACTGAGAGTGTAAAGTGAGACGTGTCTCCTCTGAAGGACGTCTGGAGCGTCTGTCTGTGCTGAAAGTGAACTGAATCTCACTCCATATTAATAGAATTAAAGACTATTAAAGCCTCGAACTTCAACTCCAATAGTTTTTATTGGATCTACTGAAATCTACTGAAAATAATCAACATTAACTTCACCGCTTCACTTTCATCCACGTCTCTACTAGTTCTCCTGTCACGGACACACACTCAACACACCCTGAACTCCACCGTCCACTCTCCCTGTCCTCTCTCTCACGTCTCCTTCACTCTGTCCTGCACCGATGGACACACAGAGGGATGTCTTTTCTGTGTGTTTGTGTCCATTTAGGCTGAAACGAGTCTGGATGTTGGATGTTGGATGTTGAAGAAGAAGTAAAGACAACTGAACACTCCAGTCAGAGTCCAGTATGAGAGTAAATGTATCTGGAATGTATCTTCGATCAGGATGTTTCTATGAAAGTGGATTAAAAGTTGGGTTTTCGCTTTAAGCACTCAAATCTGAAATGAAAGGGTGGCTTCACACCTCTCCTCGTTTTGCTGATGGCTCTGAAAGTGGCAGTTATCACAGGCCTCCGATCTCAGCGAACTTCACAGCTCAGACGTGGTTGTGCCGAACTCTCTTTTGGTTGCTTAGTTACATTTTCCACCTCAGGAACACAGAGTACTGCAGGTCCACCTGCTGTGAGCTACAGGGGGGATGAGAGAAGGGTCGTTTTGGGATGATGACGGCTGTGTCCCCGACTTTGAAAGAGGAAGGAGAGACTGAAGGAAAAACTCGCTTTTGTGCTTTCTCAGTGGCCACTTTCCTGGAAACCCCTGCGGAGGATGTTCACTCACCGGCCAATTTACTGGAAACACCCTGCACGTTCACTAGATGGCCACTTTATTGAAAACACCCAGCATGTTTCACTCACTGGCCACTGTAATGGAAACCTAGTGTACTTTAAAAAGATTGTGAAATAAAGTGTGATAAAAGGAGAGAGAGTGAGAGAGAAAAAAGAGAGAAAGACAGACAGAGAGAATAAGAGAAAGAGGCAAAAAGAGAGTGAGACAGAGAGAGAGAGAGAGAGAGAGAATAAGAGAGAGAGAGAGGTGTTGTGCCACCATGTGACTCTCCAAAGCCATTAACAAGTCAGGCAAAGGAGAAAAAGGCAGAACGATGAAGGATGACAGGAAAGAGGGAGCGCAGTGAGGAGGAGAGCCCTCAGAGATATAATCACAGACACTTTCAAAGTGACTGACACACACACACACACACACACACACACACACACTTTTAGCACTACTTCTCTGTCGCAGCCCGTGTAACCTTGCTGAAAGAGTGTGAAAGTCATCACATAATTACTGTAAACGCAGAGTGATTATGCATAATGTGTGTGTGTGTGTGTGTGTGTGTGTGTTATAAGCGAGGGAAGAGGAGTTCTTGACTTCAGGATGGACAGAAAGAGCTAAAGAAGTACCTTTTTTTGTCTGTTTTCTGAGCTGAATTTCAGCCCCTGAGTTTACCTGTTCATTTTGAGCAAAGATTTGCTTGAAAGGTTTGTAAGGGGTGCAAGGGTTCAAAATGGGCGTGTTTTTGGGTTGGACAGACTGTCCGTGGATCCGATCTGCTCATTAAAGAAGCCACTGATGAACATGAAGTGGTTTTAAGCTTCTTTTTAAAATTGGTAAGTAACTGGGCCAGATGTGATCGCCAGTAAGTCCAGCGGCATAGGTGGCATTTCACCCGGTTTATATTCAGAGCGGCTGCTTGGGGACCTGGCTGATCATCACTAAACAGAGGATGAATTTGGTTGTGTTAAACTAAGTGCTGTTTGCAATGACGTAGTCACTTTCACTTTCACCAAATTGGAAACAGACCTTGTAGATTCAAAACTGGACCTCCCTGTGCTACAGATTCAGGGCCCAGAATAAGTGACTTCCAAACAATACATAGAGCTTTGAACTCATTTCTGACAGGAGGTCCAGAGTATGGACCCGAGGACTGAAGCGTTTTGACAAAAATGTCCCAAAAATCAGGTACAGGCATTGTCCTTTCACACGTGTTTTACGTGACGCGTGTTTACTCATCTACTGGAAATGGTCTCTCCTCATTTCTACAGTGGCATCTTTGCATAAGTTACCTTCTTCATCACTGTTAGATGTTTTGCAAAAGTCTGAGATATCGTCATCAAAATGCGGCCCATTCTCCAAAAATTGACCAAAATTACTCCCAATTAATCCAAATTAACAGCACAACAGGGTTAATCAGGATAAAACACAAAAAACTCTAAAATAATATCACTAATCAATAGCAACAGCACAAAGTGATTTATTGACTCTGTTTTAAGCAGAAAGAACATACAGTTCTGTGCAAAAGCAAAGTGGGCAGCCATATCTAGCACCGGGGGAGCAGTGATGGGGACGGTACCTTGATCAAGGGTACCTCAGAGCAGGATTTGAACCCATGACCCTCCTATGCTGGGCCCTAGTCCCTAAACACTAGGCCACTGCTGTCCCATGTCCAGGAGTGTGGAATTTAAAATACATCAGTTTTTAGTGCATCAGAAGATGAAAAGATTAAGATTTGAAGATAAAAAGACGAGCAGTCAGACGTAGGTTTTTAAATAAATTTCTCAAAATCCGTTTATTTATTTTTCTGCACCTCAAAACAGAGAAGGAATGAGTATATAGGACAGTGGGAATGTACCGGAATCACAACTGCAGCTCAAAAAAAATTTTTTTTTTTTTTCTTCATTTTTTTTTTTTTTTTGGTGTGAGCTCAGAGAAAGAAAAGAAAGAAAGAAAAAAACATACAGTCATAATAATTGCACTTCATAAATCTAGACTGTTGCCGGCTTTCTGACCGAGAGAGAAAAAGAAACTCTCCTCTTTCTCTCTCCCGAGTTTAAAAATTCAATTTTCCAGTGAAAGTTGACGGACAAAAGAAATGCTAATTTAGAGACGGAGGCCGCGGCGCCGATCCAATTTCTATCCGTTTCTCTCCGCTCCCTGTCCTGGGAGGCATTAGTCCTCGCAGAGACACATTCACAGGGACCCCATAAACACCAGAGCATAGAGAGCAGCAAATGCAGCGGAGAGAGAGAGAGAGAGAGAGAGAGAGAGAGTGACAGCAAATAGCTGTATAAAGTACAGTGGACTGGAGAGAGAAAGAGGATGGAGAGATGACTGAGGATGAAGACAGAAAGAGAGAGGAGGGTGGGAGGATCAAGGGGAATTGAATAAAGACGAGAGAGAACTGTGAGAGAATGCAGGATGAAAAGAGGGAATGGAGATGGTAAAGCGAGAGGACGGAGGGAGGATGAGAAAAGGAGAGAGAGAATAAGGGGAGGCAGAGGATGGAGACAAAGAGGAGGATGGAGAAGGAATAAAAATGGGATGGAAAGGATGAAGGAAAATGACGAAGAGACGATGGGAAAGAGGATGAGAGAACAGTTTATAAAGGATGGACAGACAACACAGAGTGGGGAAAGAGAATGGAGGGAAAGAGAGAGAAATTAAACAATGGATTGGCAATGGAGGATGAAGAGGGATCAGAAGTGGATGGACAAAGGGAATAAAGAGAGGATGAACAGAAGATGGCAGGGGTTGAGGAAGTACGAGAAAGACAGAAAGCAGAAAGAGAAATCGGAGGCTAGGGAAAAACGATTGCTTTATTTTTCTAAGTCATGTGACCTTTAGAGTCAATCAGATCTGCACTAAACAATGACCCTTCCTCTCCAGCCAATCAGCTCAGTGTTAAACGGCGACCCCGCCTCCTCAGCCAATCAGATCAGTGATAAACGATTATCCTGCCTCCCCAGCCAGTGAGATCAGTGCTTAACAATGACCCAGCCTCCCCAGCTAGACTCTGGATTCAGATCAGTCCTGGATTGCTTGGCTTTTTTTTGAGGGGGTTGCACTTTCATTCCCAAACATCTAAACCAGAATTTCTGCCCATTTTCTATTAGTGCTGGTCAACAGAATTTGAGTTCCAAGAACAAGCTCGTGTCCCAGCGCCAGCGGGATCCGAGTTGGGGAAAAAGGAAACAGAAAAAATTCTTGAACGTCACACCAAAGAGGCAAAAGATCAGGACCTTAAATATCAGGACATTTCAGATGCTTGAACGCCCATCAGTAACCGCGATGTACCAGCGTCTCGACGCTCCAGCTGATTCCAGTGTTAGTAACGAGTTGTGGCTTTTTCCAGCCCACGGTCCCTCGCAAACCAAAGCAGTGATTAGACCTTTAGAATTACAAAGACAGCCAAAAGAGGAAGAAAATGCAACGATAAAAAAACCCCTAAGCATTCAAGACACAATTCCCCCTTAGCAGCCGATGCGTATCGTATACTACAAATATATAAAACAACAAAAATAAGTTCAAGTTTTTCAAGTTTCATAAATACATTATATTCAGACTACCTGCTTCCCAATTCCCCAATTACCTTGAGCTCCCCAAGCAGTGCAATTTTCAATTAAAGTTAATTAAAGTCAATTAAGTTATTTTTTTAATGCAATTAAATGTAATCCTCGACACTCGAAAGAACTGACCCTGCAGGATATTTTCGCCGTTCTAACACGAGTGTCTGTGATTGGGCACACTTTGAAGCCATGGAGACCATCCTCTTCGCCACAGGAAGCCACACACTTGGTTATAAATGGGGGGGAAGCTGCTTCCTCCTCATGTAAAGCGACTATTATCACCACAGAGTTTAGTCCAGTGGGAAATCTTGGAAAAAAACAAAACAAAAACAAAGCAACAATATGACGGAAAAAAAAAAGCCCAAAAAACTAAAAATCCCTGTTGGCAAAAAAAAGAAAAATCCTTCCATCATTTCCCTTCCCAACATGCCACTCGTTTCCAACTCTTGTTGGCTTTCCAGCGCGGCCAATGGTGCTCCAGGTCTCCTCCAAGTCGAGTCCAAAATGGCCGCCATTTGCCACGGAACGATCCCGAACATCTGGTTTTGATTGAAAACATCTCCGAACCTTCAATCTGGACCTGCCCAGGTGATCTTCCCCTGGAACCGGGGCCTAGATTCTATCTGTAAACAGGCAATCGGATGTGTGCATGCTGGTGGTCCAGCAGGCGGGGGACTGAGACGGTCTCGTAGCCTTTGCCCAGCATCTGCTCCTTAATGCACGGAGGGTGGATGTCGTTGATCAGGTATTCTAGAGACTGCAGGCTGCTGCTCAGCACTGAAGCGTTGCACAAGCTCTTGCTGGGAAGGCTGCAGCACATGCCTTCTGCACTGTCCAAAGGTGGGTGTTGATGATGATGATGGAGGTGATGATGATGGTGATGATGGTTATGGGGTGGGATCCCCAACTCCCTGTGACCGACCGTGGCTGTCGTCCCGGGCAGCTCCTGAGGGTTGTAGCAGTCGCTGTCTGGGGTGACCAGGATGCTGTTCCAGGGTGGTCCAAAGTACTGGCCTACTGCAAAATTCCCCTGCAGGCCTGCACAGTTCAAAGGAGATGAGCTCACTTTGTCCAACCCACCTCCTCCGCCGCTGACGCTCGCTGTCATCGGGTACGCCCGGGACGAGGAAACCTGCGCTCCGGCCACCAGGATACTACTCCCCGGGGCGCAGGACTCTGGCGACTTACTGATGGCTCCTCCCCCACCGCTCCCGCCGCTGTACATTCTCAGCACGGACTGCTGCTGCTGCTGTTTCTGCCACAGGATGTAGTCCATGCCCTCAGAATAGACCTTCATCGCATCCGCATTGTGCGCAGTTAGTCCTGTCCCAGAGTAACCCAAGTTGCCTACATAACTTCCTCCAGAAGAACTGGAGGAAACCCCGACTACATTAGCTCCCTGTTTGCAGGGGCTTGGATTAGGAGGTGCTGTTGAGACCTGCTGCAGGGCCTGGGCTTGGCAGTGCTGATTGATCTGGTAAATGATGCTCTGGATGGAGGGCAGGTTGGATTGAGTGGGCAGGTTCAGCCCCCCTCTACCCCCAGCCAGGGGTATCACTGAGCCGGCCACCGTCACATTTGGGGGCACAGCTAGTGTCTGGCTATGGCAGTGGGCTAAAGTGCTGCTGCTGTTGCTGGGGGGTGGGTAAGGGGCCACCGCTACCTGGGCCGGGGAGATCTTAGTCCGCCTGCCCTCGGAATTCTTGACCACGGCCTTTGCGGAAGCCACAAATGATGAGGACGAAGAAGATGACGAGGAGGAGGATGATACCTTGACGAGGGCCAACAAGCCCTGGTAGCCTCCCGAGTGGAAGTGTGGGTAGGGACTGTAGCGCTGACCTGTGGTGTCGTATCCATTCACAGTCCGATTAAGGTGCTTGTGTTGTGGGACCCTGATGTTGGTGGGGAAGATTTTGATGGACAGCGGACTGTTGGCCGTCTTCTGCGCGTAGGCATCCAATTCTGCCGTGCTGGGGTAACGTGGCGAATGAATGGGCATGATCAGTTCACCTGAGAGGGAGAGAGACGGGACAATGTCAGAAATTGGTCCAGCATTCACACTGGATCCTCAAAACCTTTCCTGGAGTAACCAGAACAATTACAAACCCTTCCTGAGTTGAAAGAAACAGAAAATATAAGAAAATATATTGTTTTATATTTGCTATTGTTTTACACTTCCGGTCGGGGTCCTAGGGTACAAAACATGTCTGGATCCACGCTGCGGGTCTCGATCTTGATTCAGTTCAGAAGTTGTAAAACTGAAAATTAAATGAAAGTGACTATCTGTCATTGTGAACAACAAAGCACACAGTGACCCACAACAACATGCATGCTCGGCTTTTCACCCACACGTACCGTGCAGCAGGGGGCAGCCATGTGCAGTGCCCGGAGAGCAGTGATGGGACGGCACCTTGCTCAAGGGTACCTCAACCCAAGGATTTAAACCCACAACCATCTGATCCTACACTAGACCACTAAGCTGCCCAAGTTAGTTGTGCTCCAGGAACTTAATTATTAATTAAGAAAAATGATTTTCGTTCTTGCCATACGATTTATATCCAGGTGTCAACGTTCATAAGGGCTCCAACATTTCTTTGTTTAGGAATGTGAGAAACAAATATGGAGGGAAGGTTTGTTGGAAGCAAAATGCTCCACAGTGTGAATTTGTTGCTCTCTGTGTAATACGAACACGAGGGTCAGAAAGAGATATCTTTCCTTTTAGTGCTAAATCTGTCCCAAAGTCAAACCAAACAATCTACAACTGATTTGTATTCCAGAGCTCGACCGGCCCGAGCTCAGCTGGAAAAGGATTCTGTACTGTTCTGTGCGAACGTGGCCCTTTGTGCCACATGGTTTGCTTGCACAAGCTAATCCATTAAAAGAGCCTGATCTTCGGACCAGACGGACAGTGCGCGTTTGGCTCCATTCACACCAGAGAATGGCTGCTGTGTTATCAGTTTTCCATTCAACCCAGACGCCACAGAGAGCGTTCAATAACACAACCAGCTGCCGACGCGCCGTCCTACACGTGAACGGAATCTCACTAACTGCCTGGGACGAGGAATTTGATAAATGCTTTACGGATCTTCCTCCGTCCATCATCATCCACAATCTTTCTTTCTCCATTTTTCTCCTTCCCTCTGCGTCTCCATTACCGCTCCCCATCTCTTTATCTCGCTGCTCTCCCTTGGCGCAGGTTCATCTTGGGCCAAATGGATCTTTTTTTAAAAACTCAATCTGTGGAAAGCCTTCACCTTAGGCGCTATTAAATCAGCGCTCGGCAAAATTAATTCAGAACTGGGTTACCCCCGGAAACCGGCAGCAGGGAGAAGCGAGAGGGCGGAGGAAAAGCGCTTTTTAATTGCAGTGACACAGTTGAGATTTATAAGTAGGAGAAGCAGCAGCGGTGGGGCTCGGGCTCAGCCAGACGAATTCCTCAATTATTCAATCAGTCCGGCGCTAAATGGAGCCACGCTGCTTGCCGGCCTCCCAGAGACCCTCACCAGCACATTTGGGAATTCCTAACCAGGTTGCTTTTTCCAAAGGAGATGAGAAAAGGGACGGGTGTCAAGGGAGGCTTGAAACACGCCGTCCCGATGAGTCTTTTGTCTCGCAAGGTGATTGAGACATCAGCGGGACAAAAGAGGCACTGATAATGCAGACACGGGTGACCCTTCTTGACAAAAGACAGGATCAGAGATGCATTTTTTAAGCGGACGTGCTGCTAGCATAGCTTTCGTCTTCACTTTCGGTGACGTTTTCATGTGAATGAAAAACAGGGACAGGTGCTTGTGAAAGAACCGACAGATGGCTATTCAGAGCAGTGGGTCCGCTGCAGTGGGAACCCAACAGGAGTGCTCTACCAAAGGTACCAAGCACGACTGCCAACTGGAACCTGGAGGTAAAAAGTAAAAGATTCCCATTCCTGGACTTGCGCTACCAAATGACCAAAAGACCTGTCCTATTCCGGGATATTATCTCTGAAGTGGCGCGAATCAAAGATCTGTCTACTATTAAGCATCTTTGAGGAACCCACCTGGAGATGAATGAGATTTCCCATGGGGGGAAGTGAAAGTGAAAGTGACTAATTGATCAACGCAACCTGCGTTTAACCCACACACGGGACGTAACCAGGGCAAACTACTGGTCTGGGATTCGAACCCACAACCTCCCAATCCAGGGGCAAAACACCTAAACACTAGACCCCCGTCCCAAAATCTATAACAGAAACGATGATGTGGACGAAGAAAAGACTACCTCGCTCTCCCGGCAGCAGCGGTGTTAAACGGCGGAGGTGAAGGGCTGCGGTTAGATTGGATTTAAACGACATTATTCAGGCAATTTCATGGCTGCTTAGCTCGAGCCCAGAAAGGAGCAGCAGGGGTGGAGACGCGCAGGGGAAAGCACTTCATTTAGCCGTGATAAATCAACTGCCACAAATGACTTGCAACCTCCTCAGAAATGACATTTTTATGCAAAAGTGCTTCAAGAAGGGAGTCTTAAAATTAAACCGGCGCGAAGACGCAGTTGGCAAATGTCAGGCTGCCCTTGAGCAAGCGGTGGGAGAGAAGAGCGAGAGGGAGACGTAACGTTTCCGATGTGTCCTCTTAACAGGCCCACACACACTTCCCTTCCATTAAAGACGCCTCAAACCACGGCACAGCTGATTCAGACAGCGTGGTCCTGCCTCATCGCTAATCTGTCCCTCAGCTCGTTAGCAGACCGTTTAAAAGTGTAACCAGTTCTTCTGGAGTCCAACATCTTTCACTCATCATCACCATAAATGAGTCTCCCATCAAGCAATAAGGCTGATGACCAGCAGACAACATTGACCGTTCTGCAATCAATGATTTTGTGACATCACAAAAACCAGCTCATTTGTAGCCGTCTTTCCAAACTGGACCCCGACTTGATAAGGATTGTTTCAGGCCTGTCTACTTTCCTGGCAGCCAATCAGAGCAGACAGGCCTATCCACATTCATGATGACTTTACAAGAAGTGTGTCAGTCCTGTCTGCTTTCCTTGCAGCCAATCAGAACAAAGCTAATTTACATACATCGCTCTTAAAGGTCCCAAAACAAAACAAAACAACAGAAAAACAGCCTGCGGCTAAAAAAGAGGCTGGAAATGTAGAAATAAAGAGTGATGGTTTTTGGGACATGGATCAATGCAAAAGGCAAAGCCATAAGTGGGTTGCCCACACACACACACACACACACACACACACACACACACACACACACACACACACAGACAGGATCTCATGATGTTCAATAAATATTTAACAGAATTTATGAACCAAGGAGCAGAAACTGACAGCAGCTCCAAACAACGCAGACGACACAGTAAAGAACATCCACTAAAACGATTCTGAAACGATTCAGTTCAGCAAAGTGATCCACTGAAGCAGTCTGTACACTCTTTTGAATCGTTTCACTGATTCAGTTCTGATCTTTTAAAGAAGTTTGAAAACATCGGAATCAGTTTTACTGAATCGGTTTAGCGATCTATCATAGAAGTTGGAGCACTTTTTAGAATCATTGCACTGAATCGGTTTAGTGTTTTTTTTGAAGCAGTTTGAGAATGAAAGACCATGACTTTATAAGGAGTGTTTCATTCCTGTTTGCTTTCCTGTTGGCTAATCAGAGCAGAGCTCATTTACATACAATCGGTTTAGTCATGTATCAAAGCAAGGTTTAATGAAGCGCTAGTTTCATTAAAAAGATCCGCTTTCAACACTGGTTTGTGATTCGTTGGCGGCGGGTTTGTGTTTGCGGGTTGTGAGCAGGTTCGCACAGATGGCAGATGTGGTGTGTATCCCGGTTGCAGGGGGGAGGGGGAGGGCTTGTCTCTGAGGTTGATGAAAAGGCTCTGATCTACGCTGTGCTGTCACTGCCTAATTGGAGGTGGTCTAAATGGGTCAGACAGAACAGGGACTGTCACACAGCTGTCCAGGACACACACACACACACTCCTGCACAGGGCCTATACACAAATTCACACACACACACACACACACACACACACACACACACACACACACACACACACACACACACACACTTGTGCAGGGCTTATACACACATTAACACACACACACACACTCCTGCCCCTCCGTGACAGCAGAGCCACCATCCTTTGATGTTCCTCGACAAGCAAATTCAAGGGCAGAAGGGGGCGTGCAGGGAGCGCCGTGTGTGTGTGTGTGTGTGTTTTTACAAGCAGACTGACAGCAGACTTATTTTATTTGCTCTGAAGAGGGGGAACATTTCAAAGCAGCGCGGCTGGTCCAGATGCAGAGCGAAAAAAAAAAAAACTTTCTGATCTACATGAAGGAGCGCGAGGAGCTCTCTCTGATCAGTGTGTGTGTATGTGTGTGTGTGTTCTCTCCTCCGTAAAATCCAGGAGTCTGTAGGTCATTTTATTTCTTTTTTAAGTTTTTCCAGAGGAAAACACAACCTCGACCTTTTCTTCTTCTGATGGAAAATCATTAAAAACTTTTTAACGTTAATTATCACAGAGAATTCTTTTTGATTTGGCAAATGTTTCAGCCCAGATTCCCTTCTTGATGTGACCCTGCTGGTTTTTCTGGGGTTTTTTTGGGATGAAGAAACACACTTGAATCCCTAATGGCTGGATACTGGGACCAGCACTGTTATAAGGGTTTGAGAAGGCGATGAAAAGACAGGCGGTGGAGGTATCAAGAGTTAAAGATGCTGACATTTTCGTTGGGTGTGACGAGGACAGACGGGATTAGGGAGGAGTACATTAGGGGGAATATTAGGTTGGACAATTTGGAGAGTAAGTGAGCGAGACTGCGTTGGTTAGGACATGTCCCGAGAAGGGACGAGGAAAAGGATGGAAAAGGATGTTGAGGATGGAGATGCCAGGAAAGAGGAAATGAGGAGGACCAAAGAGAAGGTTTGTGAAAGGACATGGACGGTGTGAAAGTGGAACATGCAGAGGACAGGAGACAGATGGTATGCCGTTGGGACGCCAAAAAGAGGAAGAAGGGTTTAAGGAATCAGGGACCACCTTAAAGAATACTGTCTATATGTAGGTACCAAGTCAGATCTTTAGGCAGTGGTGATGAATGGAAGCACACATCTGCCTCTAATAGCTACTGAGTCAGAGCTTTTAATTGTGTCGGAGAAAAGAACCGGATGTCTGCCTCTAAAATGTATGAGTCAGAATCGTTCACAGTAGTGATGAACGAATCAAGAAGTTTGGCTCTAAAAGCAACTGAGTCAGAGCTCTTCAGAGTGGAGATGAATGGATTCAGACATCTCTCGCATGAAGCTACCAAGTCAAAACTTTATATTGTGTCAGTGAATGGAACCAGACATCTGCCTCATAAAGTAACCGAATCACCAACGTTTACAGTGATGGTGAATGGAACCAGATGCCTGCCTCTGATAGCTACCGAGTCAGAATCGTTCGCAGCGGCAATGAATTGAACCAGAAGAGGAAATACAGTGTTTGCATTTGGGCCTGGCTCCATTCACTACCAGTGTATGGAAACCCGAACCCTTTCACTCTAATCCCACTTTGGATGACTCTAAAATTTAGATCAGTCCCATTTTAAGTGACGGGCTGCATATTTTGTTCATTTTTCCCGGAGCGACCACACGTCGACCCGTTTCCGTACCGCTGGGCTGATTGTTGCCGTGTCTCGGTCGGTGATGGGACGAGGTTTCTGTGCCACAAATGAAGTGCCGAATCCCTCTGTAGGGAACAAAATCCTGCTCTCTCTCTCTCTCTCTCTCTCTCTCTCTCTCTCTCTCTCTCTCTCTCTCCTCTCTCTCTCTCTCTCTCTCTCTCTCTCTGTTGTTTTGTCTTGGTAGATCCCCCCAGCACCCGCCCCGGCATCAAAGAGCTTCACACTTCACAGAGCACAGGGATTAGAGGGCTTTCAGGCCAGCGGGGGCTGCAGGGAAGAGCTCCAGCCAAACAACTCCCACCTATTGCACAGAAACACACACACACACACACACACACACACACACAGATTAAAGGGATAGTTTGAGCCCAAATCTAATTTTCCCCACTTATCCCCAGTGTAACCCATCAGCCGAGACAGGAGTTTTTCTTTAATCTGAAAGCACTGCGTCTCGAGCAACCCCTCATTTGTGGGAACTCCTGTTGGTACACAAACTCTTATGTCTCTCAGACTGTCTGACTTGTCATATAGAGAGTGACATTGTCTATAAGTCAATTAAATGAACGAGAAGAAGGGTTTTAGAGCGGCTGCAAACTGCCTAAAGAGACAAGGTTCTAGATAAAGGGGTTCCACCCACTCAGTGTTGAGCATCGACAATCATTAGATCCACAAGTCATCACAGAATCATCTGCACCTGTTTCTTCACTGCTTCCTCTCTCAAGTTAGACGCTTTGTTCTGCTTGAAGGTTCAGACTGACTGGACTGAAAATGAGAGACAACCACACTGTCCTTCAGGAAGATCTGGAGAACTGCTCAGGTAGAGCTTTGTACTGGCTGAGACAAAACACTGTCCTTCAGGAAGAGATCTGAGAACTGCTCCCATTTGAGACTGGGTGAAAATGAGGGCAACACTGTCCTTCCAGGAGAAGATTACAGAGAACTGCTCAGGTACAGAGACTGGGCTGAAAATGAAACAACAACACTGTCCTTAGGAAGATCTGGAGAGAACTGCTCAGGTACAGAGACTGGACTGCAGAGAACAAAAGAAACACTGTCCTTCAGGGAGATCTGGAGAACTGCTCAGGTACAGAGACTGGAGTGAAAATGAGAACAACAACACTGTCCTTCGGGAAGATCTGGAGAGAACTGCTCAGGTACAGAGACTGGACTGAAAATGAGGGAACAACAACACTATCGCTGGGAAGATCTGGAGAACTGCTCAGGTACAGAGTTGGACTGAAAATGAGGAGAGACAAAAACACTGTCATGCATCATTGACAAGGATAGAGGACTCAAAACTCCAACGTTACATACAGGAGTTGCAGAGGCCTGGCTAAACTAAAGAAATGAAGTTCAGACAGAAAGCATGTTTCAGCAGATTGACTGCATCTAGTGAAAGGGAGGAAACTGGTTCAATTTTTGGCCAAACCGTCCCTTTAAAGTGCTCCTCCCAGGCGTTTGCTGTGCTTGTGACCACACTTGCCTGCTGCAAACATAGGCTGAACTATGAGCTCAGGACTTTTATCTGAGTCTAATCAGTGGAAAGAGTTGATGGGTACAAAGCAGATGGCTTACTTTCACAGGCACACACACACACACACACACACACACACACACACACCAACAGAGCTGTTTACACCTTTGTGACTTGTTCACGGAGACAAAAAGTGTAAAGATACACTGACGATACACATGTCCATGTGGTCTGGCCATCTGAGGGCTAAATGCTTCACACACACAAGCACAAGATGGAGTGTTTCCGATAAAGTATTGAGTGTAGTGACATATGAGACAGATGTGAGTCTTGAAGTAGGTAGCCGGAGAAGAAATGGGCTTAATGATTTTCTTTAAAACAAAACAGCGGTTGAGTTGGTTTGAAGCACCCTGGTTCCGCTAGTCGCTTTTGGATCCGTTTAATGAAGGGTTGATTGAATGAACTGTACAGAAACAGAGAGAGAGAGAGAGAGAGAGAGAGAGACAGACAGAGAGATGTAATTAGCCCTCTGGTCTTTATTAGTGACTGCTGTTGTGTGTGGGGCAGTGTCAGAACAGAGACCATTAACGGAGAGAACACACACACACACACACATGCAGCGCTTACACACGTACACACACTCAGCAGACAGACGGAGGGCTGGGACTAGGCCGGGGTCAGCCTGGGCCAAACACACGACGCTTAATTACCTCCTCTAATCAACTACAACTACACACACATGCCTTGTGTGAACGTGTGCGTGTGTTTTGAAGATCAAAGCCTGACCGTAAATGTAGCAAAGTTTGAAATAGACAAGCCTAAATTGTTCAAAAGCAGTTCATAGACAGCGAGACATACGTGTGAGTTCCAGAGAAAGTACCTCTGGGATGAGCTGGCCTGCGCTAAACTCCAGAACCTCAAAGCTGCTATCAAATCCTCACAGCAATGTTCCAGCATCTTCCCTGAAGAGCTGAGTGAGGGGGAGCGACAGCCGTCCGGGTTGTTTTTCTCACGTCTGAGCTGCTGTTGACTTCGTGATGCTGCAGGATGGAGGCCCCGAGTTTGGAGCGAAGCAGCTGAGAAAACACCACGCTGCGCCCCTATAAGTGCATCTGAAACCACAGACTCTTACAAACACATGTGGCAGAAATGACAAATTGCATAGGTCTTGTGTGTGTGTGTGTGTGTGAGGGTCTGTGTCATTGTGAAGAGTGTGTTAACCTTTTGTGTGAAGCCTATTTGCAGGTGTAGGTCATGAAAAGCGTGTGTACGAAGGTCATGTAGAGGTGGAGGTCTAGTGGTGGGGTCGCTCTTCTGTGGACCAAAGGTGAAAGCTGTGAACGTAAATGAGAGCATTGATGAGTGTTTGTGAGTTGAGGCCTTAAAAGGGGATGTTGGTTTACATTTCGCCATTTATATGATCTTATCCAGAAGCGACTTCCGATGTCCTAGTCAGGACAGTCCCCTGGAGACACTCAGGAGTTAAGGGTCTTGCTCAGAACCCAGTAGTGGTAAGGTACCTGGTGGATAAACCCTGGGACTGTCACCTCAGCCATGGGTCCATGAAACTGATGCCCTACCACTGGAGCCACCACGCCACACTCTTTGAGTCCCTCACCTCGTACGGGTGTGGCCTCATTCACGTTAGCGGCACCTCATCTGTCCTTCATGCCTGTAAACCTATAGTTTATCGTATCATGATACTTGCTAATGGTCTAGTGTTTAGTAACGAGGAAGGTTGTGGGTTCCAGTCCCAGGTAATTCTCCCTGAGCAAGGATCACTGCTTCTGGATATGGCTGCCCCCTGGTGGACAATTATTACTTGGGTTCACCACAGAGGATGTATTTCATTTTTTAATTCCATTGTATTTCATTTTTTCATTTCTGTGGTTATTGCTGGCCTGAACTTCTCAGTGGTTAGTTGGAGGTGGTGGTGGTCCAGTAGTGGATGGACCAAGAGATCGCAGGTTCATCCATCACCACTGGGTTCCTGAGCAAGAGCCTCAACCCCAAGCTGCTCAGGGCTGGCTCCCTGGAAATCTGGATAACGAGTGTCTCCTAAAGATCACAAAAGTATGAATCCTTGTTTGTGGGTTTTTCTTTTTGGGGCGGAGAGTAAAATCGGCAGGTCTTCTGCTCAATCGAGCAGCGACTTCCCATCACACTAAAGCTAGAGCTCACTGAGGCAACGTTGGACACGTCTGCATTTCTGGACCTGGAACGTTTAACAGGTTTAACAGAGGGACTGACCTGTTACGGTCTGCGTGGTTTAGCTCCAGTGTGGTTTAGCTCCAGTGTGTGGAGCTCTAAAACAATTAAGAAATACATGAATTATACGCAAATGTCAATGACCTTCTTATCATCCCGTTACTTCTAGAAGAAGTGTGTGTGTGTGTGTGAGGGTTAACAGCAAGTGTGAGTGAAATGAAGACTAAACCATCAGCCTGTACTCCAGCTGCCGTCCGTGTGGTGAGGCACAGATAAACAACAGGAACTGATTCTGGGAAACAAACACTCATACACGTGTGTGAGGTCAGACCCAGTATAAGTGGGGTGTGTGTGTGTGTGTGTGTGTGTGTTTTTTTTTCCTTGGAGATGCTGCTGATGCGTACGAAAGTACCCTATTTGTGTGTCAGTAAGTAGTGCACAATGCAGGTGTGTGTGTGTGTGTGTGTGTCCTCCTTAAAAACAGTTCTTCGAGGGTTCTCCAGTACGGTCAAAGTTTCGACACAGAACAGTGAACACTCAGAACCATCTGAATCCAATAATCTGTTCTCTAATTGGGCCTGCTTCTTAAAAGAACCATAATAAATGGCTGCGTGTGGGGTGTGTGTGCAGGTTAAATACAGGACGCATTGAGTTTGACTTTATGTTACTTAATTCCAGTACAGATAGTCAGCCTCTTTCACTTTCACTTCCCCGACCCCACATTTAAGGCCTCTGCTGGTGCTGACTCGTGTGTCTCGAGGCCTACTGCGTCAGGCTCCACATTAATCTGGAAAATAATGTGTGTTTCTCCGTTTAGTTCCACTTTCGTTGACCGTGATCTGGGGGCAGAAAGTGTTCGGAAATTGATGTCCGGGGCTTTTATCATGACAGGGGCAGTTTTCTGTTACGACTAATCAAAGATGGCACTGCTTTCTATGAGTGTGTGTGTGTGTCTGTTTGTGTGTGTGTGTGTGTGTGTGTGTGTGTGTATGTGTGTGGGTCTGGCCAGGCTGCGAGAGCCCGACGCTTTTGCAGCGAGCAGATAAATGGAAAGTGACGCGAGTGTGTGGAAGTGTGTGTAGAAAGCGTGTGGCGCTGGCGCTTCACTACAGACAATGAGAGCTGTAGCCCTGGGGGGAGAGATAGTAGAGAGGAAAAAAAAAGGGGGGGGAGAGGAGAACAAAGAGCATACAGCACTGTGCAAAAGTTTTCACCCCCCTGAGCCAACGATTTTCACCCGGACGGGTTGATTCAGTTCCTGTGGTTAGGGAAGAAACGCAGCACTTTTTCTATCGATTTGCTGAGTTTGGGACACTGGGAAAGAATGAAAGTGTGCTGTTACCTTTGCACAGGCCACGTTTCGTGTTTTATCTGCACTTCTGTATGTTGGATTCAGCAAATGAACCGTTTTCTATGGAGTAAGGGGTTCGGTTCTGGTTTCCAGTTAAGCACACAGTGAACGTAATGAAATACATCTTCTGTATTTAACCCACTTCCTTCCTGAAGAGGCAGCCATATCAGCCTTCAGAGGGGAGCAGTGCTGGGTACAGTGCCTTGTATTCAAAGGTTCTTCCAGGGCAACCCTAGTGGTCAGGGGATTCCAAAGACACAACCTCCTGATCCTGGACCCTCTTGGCTACGGCTGTCTCAGCTCAATTGTTAGCAAACTACAGGATTTACAGTCAAGCATCAACTAAACTTAGTGTTCACAAAGCAGGATCAGATTGTAGATCAGCGCTCCTGTTCCTTGGCCTGTTCCTAAACAACAGCTTCAAGTCTGTTCCACCTTGCTGGATGAAGGTTAAGTTGCTTGAGAGAAGTTTTGGGAACATTTGGGACTGAATTCCAGTGTCGGAAACGCCTCAGACGTCCTGTGACTAAAAAAGCAATGATCTAAAAACATTCCACATCCAAAATGTCCTGCTACTTCTTGGGACCGTCCCAAAGACATGAAGAAGAGTTGAAAGAGAAGAAGAAACATCAAAATGTGTCATCCGTTTTTTGGCATATCGCTCTCTGAAACCGATGGGCTGCAATATACAAATGAGCAACGGACCAATCAGGGACTCCGACCCGGTGACTAATCACAGCTCCGGGTCAGTCCTACAAGGCGTTTTGATGAATGGAGTTAATCAGACAGACGTGGAATGATTTTGGCAATTTTTTAGAGAAAACTGATTTGTCAAGATGTTTTAAAGGGCCAATATCTCACATTTTCCTTCAGGCTCCCCACTTCCTCTCTCTCTCTCTCTCTCTCTCTCTTGCTGGTGAATTCCTGCATCCAGCAGATCGTAGCAACAGCTCTGTAACTACAGCACCAGCCGTGATGTCGCCAGGCATTACATCTGCAGGGCTGAAACATAGACCCCCAACAAGCTCCCGGGCAAATAAATCACAAAATCACAGCATCACTCTCCCTCCCTCTCTCCCTCACTCCCTCTCTTCCTCTTTCTCTCTCTCTCTTAAACTCATCACTGGGCTTCTCTGTGATTAGCTCATTAGCTCTCGTTAATTTTATCACCAGCAGGATGGGCTGACGCCGCCAAAAAGATCTGCTACTCCGATGGACCGGACAGATGAAGCGGCCTCGTTTCTGTTAAAACGGAGGACCGGTAGCCAGAAGAGCTAGCAGTATGACCTCACTTAAAATCACAGGCCGTAAACTGTCCAGACCATAAAAAAGTCTCAGCTTTAGTCGGACAGTTTGGAGGCAACGTGAGAGAAGCAAGACTGCGTTGGTCTGGACATGTCCAGAGAAGAAGCGTGCTCCAGGAGGAATGATGTTGAGAAGGAGCTACTTAGGAGAAGAGGAAGGACAAAGAGGAGGTTTATGGATGTGGTGAGAGAGGACATAAAGGTGGAGTTGCCAGGAGAAGAGGTAGGACAAAGAGGAGGTTTTTGGACATGGTAAGAGAGGACATAAAGGTGGAGTTGCCAGGAGAAGAGGACATAGAGGAGGTTTATGGACATGAGTGAGAGAGAACATAAGGTGGGCTGCCAGAGAGAAGGAAGAGGACAAAAGAGAGGTTTATGGACGTGGTGAGAGAGGACATAAAGGTGGAGCTGCCAGGAGAAGAGGAAGGACAAAGAGGAGTTTTGTGGACATGGTGAGAGAAGACATACAGATGTTCAGTGTGAAAGAAGAAGATGAAGAGGACAGGTAGACATGGAGACAGATGCAATCTGCTGTGGAGACATAACTGGAGCAGGCGAAGAAAGAGAATAAGTAGGAGAGATATGTAGCTGGTGCACATCGCCACCTAGTGTTCACAAGGAGCACAGAACAGAAAACTCAAGACGTTTCACTGTTTTTCCAGAACCTCACTAATGTTTTCTGTACGTTGAATCGATATTTTGATCATGATTTATAAACATCTCTGTGAAAAAGGAAACGATGGAATGACGAAATGAGAACAAAATGGAACGAGAGAGGAGAAAACAAATACAATTTATAACATGCAGATCATTTTTTCTTCTCTCTAATCTCTATAAAAAACATTCCCATCTAAGCAATCGCTACCAACAACCCACACACACACACATGCACACACACACACACACACACACACACAGACACACAGACACACAGACACACATACACACACACACATACACACACGCTTGTGCTGATGAATGTGGAGGAGAGAGCGCAGAGATGAGGGTCTGAGATTATGAGAACAAACAACATCTTGAAGAAGCAGATAAAACACACACACACACACACACACACACACACACACACACACACACACACACACGCACACAGTGCTACAAGAAGGCGTGTGACCATGTCGATCTGTGTATTTGGATTTGTTATAGTGACAAGTGGCCATGTGTGTGGCCAGCCTGATAATGATGCTCCATGTGTCTTTGTGTTTGTTGGTGTACACAACACACTTGGATGTTCCCAGTAAAACAAACTGCTGTAAACGTTCTGCTGGTTCTGATAGAAAGGTGTCAGAACACACAGTGCAAACCGGTCAGAGTGTCTGTGCAAGAGCCGTCCCCCACAAAGAACTGGACAAAGAAGGCCTGAGCCTTGGGAATCGCTGGTATGTCCCAGTTCAGGGGCTCGTCTTCTGATGGACATGGCCGACATCGCCTGAGAGGCTGTGATTGACGGATTGGGTCATGAGCCAAATGTTAAATCAGACAGTCTGGTCTCTGGACGAAGCGCCATATAATTGATACTAAACCTTCAGAACTGACAAAATGTGATAATAAACCCTTCAATACAAACTAAAATGGATATTAAACCCTTCAGTACAGGCTAAAATTGCTATCAAGCCATTCTGTGCTGGCTAAAATTGATATTAAACCATTCAGTGCTATCTAAAATTTCTATGACCCATGATATATGGGCTAAAATTTATAAGAATTCTTCAGTATAACAGGCTTGATCTTTAATCCCTACAGTAGTGGCTAAAACTGATGATAATCCCTACAGTAGTGGCTAAAACTGATGATAATCCCTACAGTAGTGGCTAAAACTGATGTTAGTCCCTACAGTAGTGGCTAAAACTGATGTTAATCCCTACAGTAGTGGCTAAAATTGATGTTAGTCCCTACAGCTACAGTAGTGGCTAATTTTCATAGAAAACTTTTTCATATAAAAATTTTCTGAAGGTAACTAAAAACGGAAGGTAAATTGAGTTCTGAGGTCTGGAAATGACAGTGATGACACACAAGTGTGTTCTGTCAGGACGAGGCAGAGATATGACTGAGTGAGTGTGTGTGTGTGTGTGTGTGTGTGTGTGTGAAAGTGTGTTGTATTGTGCTGCCTGTAGGATTTGCCTGGAACTGGCCTTAAATTGGCTGCTACATCATTTAGGAGACAAGACCTACACTTCTCTGCCATTAATATTAAACACTCTGCTACACACACACACACACACACACACACACACACACACACACACACACACACACACACACACAATGTGCTGTGTCTGGCAGGAAACGCTGAAACAGTGGTGAATCAATAATGGGTGGAGAAAGAGTGACCAGAAATTAATGATCTATGACTGAGCGGGGACCAGCTGCAGTGAGAGTGGGTTTACAGGGGCGGTAGTGAGACCAGCTATGTTATACGAATAGGAGACAGATGAAAAGACAGGTGGCGGAGCTGGAGGTGTCAGAGTTAAAGATGCTGAGTTAGTATTGGGAGGGACGATGATTAGAAAGGAGTATATTAGAGGGACAGCTCAGGTTGGAAGATTTGAAGACAAAGTCATGAGACTCGAGATTGCGTGGTCTGGACACGTCCAGAGGAGGGATCATTAAATATATATATAAATATTAATTATATTAAATATATTATATAACGCATGCTATATAATTTATGTACATTATTATATATTGAAATCTATTTGTTTTTGCAATGAAATGAATTATTTCTTAATATCCATCCATCCATCCATTTTCTGCCGCTTGTCCCAAACGGGGTCGTGGGGGTGCAGGTCAACCAGCCTTTGGGGCGGGGGCGGGGCGCACCCTGGACAGATCGCCCAGCCCGCCGCAGGGAGGCGGGGTGGGGCGACACCTTGCTCAAAGGGGTACCTCAGGGCAACCTATTGGAATGAGTTCAAACGATCCTCAATCGTAAGCGGCCTTCCGAACCACTAAGCCACCGCTGCCCCTATTTCTTAATAATGATTACAAAAACAACAATTTCATATTAAATCATATAGAGAATTATTGTGCATTATATTTATTAATATTTAAAAACCTCTTTTAACCTCTTCCCTTTCAGACTAAATCATCTCGGCATATGGTAACAGTAGTAACAGTAACTGCCTGCTGACTGATGCCCTGCAACACACCTGGCAACCTGGGCAGTGACGGGCACTGCGGGGGCGGAGCCTGCGCTGCCTGCAACGTTCGGAAATGAGCATGAGGAGGATTTACTGCCCCAATCAGCCAATCAGATGAACTTCACAGAGCAGGGGAGAGGAGAGAGGAGAGAGAGAGGAAGAGAGAGAGAGAGAGAGAGAGACAGAGAGAGAGAGAGGGAATTGAGGAATGAGAAAGAGAGAGAGAGAGAGAGAGAGAGAGAGAGAGGGCTGAAGGAAAGAGACAGAGAGAAAGTGAGAATGAGAGAGAGAGACAGAGAGAGAGAGAGAGAGAGAGAGAGAGAGAGAGACAGAGGCCAGACAGAGAGAGAGACAGAGAGAGAGGGCAGAGAGAGAGAGACAGAAAGCGAGACAGAGAGAGAGACAGAGAGAGAGACAGAGAGAGGGACAGAGAGAGAGAGAGAGAGACCAGAGACAGAGGTAGAGAGAAGACTAGAGGGACAAATGAGAGAGAGAGAGAGAGAGAGAGAGAGAGAGAGAGAGAGAGAGAGAGAGAGCGGTGTGGACGGTAATTAAAATATATACAGACTGGGGGGGGCGGGACTCTGCTGTCAATCAAAAAGTAGAAAAGCAGCAGAGTGTGATTGTACTCGGCAGGGAGTCAACAGCGGAACACACACCACTCAATCATCAAGGACAGGTCAGACACACACACACACACACACACACACACACACACACACACACTCACACTCACACACACACTGCAGACAGAGGCGTTAAAGGGGAAAGGCTGTAATTATGGTTGACACTTATGAGCTCAGACTCCACGCTGAAAACCGCTCTGGTCTTTAAAGGGCTGATATTCTGATATTCTGCTCTTTTTCTATTTTTTCTCCTCACACACACACACACTGCTGGAGCAGGTCCAGGATGAGAGGATTTGGGTGACTGTTGACCTTTGTTGTTTTTTTTTCCTTTAAGCTGAAAAAAGGATGCCGGTGTCTGAAGGGCTGCTTTTGTTCTTTGCTTTCGTTTCCTGAGAAAGGAACGTTTTCTGTCAGCAGAACAACTTTAACTCCATAAACGACTCTAAACGAATGATCGGGTCAGTTCCTCATCTCTTCTGACATCTGTGGGCGAGACACACTCCGTCTCCCAGTCTGAGAGGTGGACGGCGGTGACAGGGACACGTCCGGCCACGCCTGACGTCTTCCTCCACCCAGAACACGCGGGTATCCCAGCATGCACCTGGAGAGGTGATAATCTATCTCCTCCTGTGGTTCCTGGGAGGCGGTGAGTGATGTCAGAGCACCATATGCACATCTGATTGGTTGCCAGAACCTGCTGAGGTTCCACACACACACACAGACACACACACACACACACAGACACACACACACACACACACACACACACATACACTGCACAAGTTAGATGCGAGAGACTCTGAAGGGACCGAGCTGGATAGAAAGAGAAGAGAGAGAAAAAGTGATAGAGAACAGAGTAACAGAGAGAGAAAGGGGAGTGACAAGAAGAGAAACAGAAAGTGAGAAACAGAGAGAAAGAGAAGGAAGTGAGATGAGCATGAAAAAGGAAAAGAGAGAGTGCGAGTGAGAACAAAGAGACAAAGTGAGAGATAGAGAGAGAAAAAGAGGGGAGAAAGACCAAAAAATGGAGAGACAGTTTAAGATAGTAAGACGGAGTGAAAGACTGAGAGAGAGAGAAAGAGAGAGAAAGAAGGGGAGAGAGAGAGAGAGAGAGACACAGAGAGCGAGGGAGAGAGCGAGAGAGAGAGAGAGAGAGAGAGAGAGAGAGAGAGAGACACAGAGAGCGAGGGAGAGAATGAGAATGAGAGGGGGAGAGAAAGAGATAGAGAGAGAGAGAAAGAGACACAGAGTGAGGGAGAGAGCGAGAGACAGAGAGACAGAGAGAGAGAGAGAGACACAGAGCGCGAGAGAGAGAGAGAGAGAGACAGAAAAAGACACAGAGAGCGAGGGAGAGAGAAAGAGAATGAGAGAGGGAGAGTAAGGGAGAGCAAGGGAGAGAGAGAGAGAGAGAGATTTTTTCTCTTCTTTATTGATCAGGCTCCTCTTGGCATAAAAAGCTCTGAAAGGAAGTGACTGTGATCCTGTTCAGACTGGAGGGAGGGAATCGATTCAATTAGCCATGGCAACCAGCCCACCTCTCTCTCTCTCTCTCTCTCTCTCTCTCTCTCTCTCTCTCTCTACTCTGCTGTCTCATTCAATCATCATCCGTCACGCCTTTCATCCATCCATCCATCCATCCATCAATCTTAATCCCTCTCCAACACTAAGATGCTCTTCAGAATTATGGTCGCCTTTAGGGTCTAAACCTCCTTCAGGAACTGACCGACCAATCAGCTGCAGGGGCAGAAACCTGGCCACTTTATCGGAAACAATGTCATTCAGCCTTCGAGTTCAGGTCACTTTATCAGAAACCCCTAATTTGGGTTCCTGCTGACTGACCACTTTATCAGAAACACCTTCGTTTAGCTATGTAAACTGGCCACTTTATTAGAAACTCCTGCTCCATCCTGCTAAAGACTGTCTGCATAGCAAGAACAGGTTCTGCAACAGACAGCGATCTGTAACGGCTGTGTGTGTGTGTGCATGTGTGTGTGTGTGTGCAAATGTTTGCTGGACTTTTGGATCATGGCTGGGGCGAAACCTTGAATGAGTTCAGTGCTGCGAATCAACAAGGATGTGCAAATAAACCCCCCGAACCCGCCGAGCTGCTGTTTGGGACGGGTACACGAAACGGGACCCCTCAGATCCAGCAGAACATCAGCAGAACCGGCTGCTGTGAGAGCTCACCAGCAGGGGGCGCTGATAGGACTTGGTTCCCTCAGACATGAGTCATGGGTGCTTAACGTAAGGACCAGGGCCCTGTGTAAGGATCATTAGCTAGACCATTAGCTAGAACCGAGCCTGGACTGTGACTGTAATGTGTGCGACTGTATGGACGGTGGGGACATGTTCATCCAGAAACCGGGACGGTCACTCACACTTGCGTGCGCCGGGCTGGGGTACATCCAGGGCCTTGGTGCTGCAGGGCTGGAGTGTGTGCTGAGGTCCGGTCAGGCCGGGTTGGGTCGGGTTCTGCCTCCTCTGCAGACACGCCAGCATGGTTGCCCACACACACACACACACACAGACGCACACGGGGAAGCTCCTCTACAGCCGCCGAGCTGCCCAGGCCGACCTGGAGGGGAAAGGAGTGAATCATTGAAACACAAATCATCTGAATCATGATGAATCATTCATCAATCGAAGCGATTCTTAACTGAATCAGATCATAACATTTGACCTTTGTTTTGTCTCATGTTAGAAATCGAGCTTAAGGCCAAGCATCAAAAGGCTCACTCAGGTGTTCACTCAGGTGTTCACTCAGGTGTTCACTCAGGTGATCACCCATGTGTTCCCTCAGGTGAGTCAAAGATTTGGTTCGATTTCTCAAACAGTGAAAATGAACAAAGGTTCTAGAGTAAAAGACGAACAAAACACAGACTCGCACTCGTTTCCAACCCTTCTTTTCTTTCTTTTCTTCTTGATCAGTGTAAAAAAGTGTGAAAGAAAAGAATATTAAACAGACTGGAGAGGAGGAGTGTAAATAATTACCCAGCAGTTCCAACAGGACGGCGACAGAGAGAATATTGAGTGTGTGTGTGTGTGTGATGGCGCTGCACCCTGTGCCAAGCCTAGCATGTGTGCGCGTGTGTATGTGTGTGTGTGTGTGCGTGTGTGTGTGCATTTGCGTGTATGTGTGTGTGTGTACGTTTGACGGCTCTAATCAATCTCTTCTCAGCTCATACATCTTTTCTGCACTCCTCCTTCATCCCTCCATCCCTCTCTCTCCCTGCACCTGCACATCCATCATCTCTCCCTCTTTCCTACCTCTCCGTCTCGCTTTGTCTTGCACACTCACAAACTATCCCTTCGTTTCCTCTCTTTTCTTCTCAGTTCAGTTTAGACCGGTTTCCTCCCTTTCAGCAAACGGCATGATATAAACACGTTCTTTAAAGGTATGTGCACAGAACCGTGAGAACTCACACAACCCTCGGAGATAGATATGCTAAAGGTGGTTCTTTAGCCTCTAAAAAGGTTCTACACAACACTAAAAGTGGGTTCTCCTGTTGTCCCATATCACTCTCTTTAAGAACCCTTTATGATGGTTCCCTAAATCCATTTTTGGACAGGATGCCTCGACTAAATATGATGCCACGACAACACACACACACACACACACACACACACACACACACACAGTCTCTGTGCCCCAAATGTCCCAAGTCCCAAATTTTCCTCATTTTTCACTCGTCCTCCAGGAAAAGACCTCCATCAGTATCCATTACTGTAACACACACACACACACACACACACACAAACATGGAGCCTGTAACCTTCTTTCCGTTCATTTCTAAAATCAATTTTCTATTCGCTCACTTTCAGTGCCGCCTCTCTCTTTTTCCTTCTCTTTTCTTTCCCACTGTTTTATTTATCTCTTTTCTCCGCCCTTTCTTTTTACTACCTTACTCTCATTTTTTTCACTCTTTTTATTATTTCCCTCTCTTGCCCATCTCTCCTCTTCCTCTTTTTATTCTCAGTCTGTCGACGCTTTAAATCTTCTGTTTCGTTCTCTCTATCTTTTATTTTCCCTCTTTATTCCCTCGTTCCCCACCTGCTTGAGTGCAGTTGGTAAACTCGAGCCACTTTATGATCTACTGCCCTCCCAACACAACACACACACACACACACACACACACACACACACACACACACACACGCACACACACACAGACACACACACACACACACACACACACACACATAAAGACAAACATACACATACACACATCCTCAGATCCACTCAGATTCTCTGGGAGGTGAATTAAGCTCCGTCTACACACTCAGACAGATCAGAGCAGAGGGGGCGGACGATCGATATATAGAGAAGGAGAGAGAGAGAGAGAGAGAGAGAGAGAGAGAGAGAGAGAGAGAGAGCGAGAGAGAGAGAGACAGAGAGAGAAAGAGAGAGAGACAGAGAGAGAGAGAGAGTAAAGTGTGGTAAAGAAATATTAGTTTCTCCACTAAATGTTTATTAATGTTTATTACATTCATTAATCTACAGTGTGTTTATCATTATTCTTCTACAGTTTTTCATTTTTTCATGTACGGGTTATTTGTTTACTTTGTGTTTATTATTGTTGTTTGTTACTCTACAGTGTGTTTATTATTGTGTTTATTACTCTACAGTGTGTTTATTGTTGTTTGTTAATCTACAATGTGTTTATTATTGTGTTTGTTACTCTACAGTGTGTTTATTATTATGTTTATTACTCTACAGTGTGTTTATTGTTGTTTGTTACTCTACAATGTGTTTATTATTGTGTTTATTACTCTACAGTGTGTTTATTATTGTGTTTATTATTGTGTTTGTTACTCTACAGTGTGTTTATTATTGTGTTTATTACTCTACAGTGTGTTTATTATTGTGTTTGTTACTCTACAGTGTGTTTATTATTGTGTTTGTTACTCTACAGTGTGTTTATTATTATGTTTGTTACTCTATAGTGTGTTTATTATTATGTTTGTTACTCTATAGTGTGTTTATTAGGGTTTGTTACTCTACCGTGTGTTTATTATTGTGTTTGTTACTCTACAGTGTGTTTATTGTTGTTTGTTACTCTACAGTGTGTTTATTATTGTTTATTACTCTACAGTGTGTTTATTATTGTTTGTTACTCTACAGTGTGTTTATTATCGTGTTTGTTACTCTACAGTGTGTTTATTATTATGTTTGTTACTCTACAGTGTGTTTATTATTGTTTGTTACTCTACAGTGTGTTTATTATCGTGTTTGTTACTCTACCGTGTGTTTATTATTATGTCTATTACCCTACGGTGTGTTTATTGTTGTTTGTTACTCTACAATGTGTTTTTTATTGTGTTTGTTACTCTACAGTGTGTGTATTATTATGTTTATTACTCTACAGTGTGTTTATTGTTGTTTGTTACTCTACAATGTGTTTATTATTGTGTTTATTACTCTACAGTGTGTTTATTATTATGTTTATTACTCTACAGTGTGTTTATTATTATGTTTGTTACTCTACAGTGTGTTTATTATTGTTTGTTACGCTACAGTGTGTTTATTATCGTGTTTGTTACGCTACAATGTGTTTATTATTGTGTTTATTACTCTACGGTGTGTTTATTATTATGTCTATTACCCTACGGTGTGTTTATTGTTATGTTTATTACTCTATGTTTATTACAATGTTTTTTACAGTCTATAGTATGGTCGGTTAGCATAGACTAGCGATGTGGGTAATGGCTGCTAACTTTAGCTAGCAGGACAAATGAGTGTGTGCGGCCTGTATTTAGGTGTTTGTGTAGGTCAAATATCCTTAAAAGGACAGGAAAATATAAAACATCTGTGTGGACATTTTATGGGGACAATTTGTAGGGACATTTTGTGGGGGAGTGATGTTTTGTTCAGATTGAGGTGCTGCATCACTCTGTGTGCGAGTTGGTGTGTGTGTGTGTGTATTGTGTGTGTGTCGATGAGAAAGAAAGCAAAGGGATTTGTGCTGAAATGTTTGCGATGGGGGTGTTTCATCAAATTCGAATGGTGACCTGCAAGCCGTGTGTGTGTGTTGTGTGTGTGTGTGAATGTGTGTGTGTGAGAGAGTGTGTGTGTGTGCGCTTTCAAAAGGCCAGAGTGTGTCTTCTCTTGTAATAAGCTCAAAAACAAGTTAATCCAATCTACACACCCTCACTCTTTTCTTCATCTTTAACAAGTGCTGCTACCGTCCGCTCCTAATCCACACACACACACACACACACACACACACACACACACGCACACACGCACACACGCACACACACACACATAATCCTCACACACTTGAGGATCGAAAGGGGCAGATGTGAAAGCTCGTTAGGAGAAGCAGAAAAAACCCTTGTAAGGGAAATTTCACCAATTTTCCAAAATTCTCCCAGAATTCTGTTTTTTATGTGTATATTGCACTGGGAGGGACGTGGATGTACAGGATTAGGAATATAAGAGGGACTCTTATAGAGAACTCTTTGGAGACAAGGTGAGAGATGCGAAACTGCATTGGTTTGGACATGTGCAGAGGAGAGACGAGGAGTCTGTCAGCTGAAAGATGTTTAGGATAGAGCTGCCAGGAAAGAGGAAAAGAGGAAGGACAAAGTGGGTTTATGGACATGGTGAGAGAGGACATGCAGGCAATCAGTGTGGAAGATGCAGAGGACAGGAAGACAATGAGATAGATGATACACTGGTGGGACCCGTAATGGGAACAGCCGAAAGAAGAAGAAGAAGAAGTCTCCCCAATACTAGAAAGTGAAAGTGACTAAGCCATTGTGAACAAAGCACACAGTGAATCTCAGCGAAATGCATCCTCCATATTTAACCCACACGCACCGTCCAACAGTGAGCAGCCAGATCCAGCACCCGAGGAACAGTGACAGGGACGGTACCTTGCTCAAGGGTACCTCAGGGTAACCCACTGGTCTGGGACTCGAACCCATAAACAACAGATCACGGAACCACAGTCTCCATAAACTAGACCCCCACTACTGTGGAGAAAATACAGGAACCCAGCATGATGTTCCTTCATAGGACGCACGGTTCTCTTCATGTTCTAAACTGGGATCAGTGCTGGTTTCACGCTCACTAAACCACGGTCTGTAAAACCGTTCAAACGTTTTGTCGAAAGCACAGAGAGTAGCTGATAAAAAAAGGGTCGGGGGGACAAAGAAAAGCAGGACACACACACTCACACACACTCACACACACACACACACACACACTGTTTGCAAAATAAATAAACCCCTTAAAAATCACAGTAACCTCGTTTAACCTTGTCTAAGAGGGTCGATATTTCAAATTCATCACATGCTCCCCTTACACATCAAACTACAGCAAATACAACAATACAAGAAGGCTTTGTTCCAAACAAACACACACATACACACACACACACTGATTTCCGTCCATTCATGCCCGGGTTTGAATATTCAAACACTTTCTCTCGCCGCTTTGTCCTTTTGTGCTGTGCGGCTGCAATCCAGGCGAAATCAAGAGAAAACAATTCAACCAAAATTACGAACCAAAAAAAGGACCGAACGTGCAAAACGGTGGCACGTTGTTCATGTCCACCTGCAGGACGTCTGCGAGACGTCTGCAAACATCGCCAGCTCAGTAAAACCTGTTCTTCACTGAGGCGGAGCAGACGTTTGTGGTTTAGGACACAGCATGGCGCACTGTCCCCTGTAAATATGAACGGACCTGAGTGACTATCATTGTGAAACACGGAACAGCACACAGTGAGCCACAACGAAATTACACCTCTGCATTTTACCCACAAACACGTGCAGCAGGGGGCAGCTACTGAAAGCACCAAGGGAGCAGTGACGGGGATGGTACCTTGCTCGCAAAAAGCAGGTGAAATCAGGATGCTCATTTTTTCATAGGTGCAAATACAGGCCACCATTTTGGTTTGCTTTGCCCCTTTAAAAAGCATCCAGGACTGTCAATTCTGTCCCTCCACACTTCATCCACGTCGGAGAACGCAAAAGGTAAAACTGCTAAGGAAGGAGGTTTTTTTTTCTGACTCACCCACTTTCAGACACCTCAGATGGTTCTGATGTTCTGAAAGTGAAAAGTGAAAAAGTGAAAGTGAAAGTGACAACCCTTGTCATTGCGAGGTCACAGCACTGCACACCATGAACCACAACGAAATTGGACCTCTGCATTTAACCCATGCACACTCAACACCGTGCAGCAGTGGGCAGCTATTGAAAGCGCCCGGGGAGCAGTGACGGGGACGGTACCTTGCTCAAGGGTACCTCAGGGTAACCCACTGTGGAGGGAATCGAACCCACAATCTTCCGATGGAGGGCCAACTCCCTAACCACTAGGCCACCGCTGCCCCA